>WBNH01003100.1:0-45750 GCA_013401255.1 Urocolius indicus | reverse complement strand
CCCCCCGCCCCGCCCCGCAGCAGCGCGGAGCCGTCGGCACCATGGCGCCCCCTGGCGGCCGCGCCGGGGTAGCGGCGCCCCCCTCCCCAGGGAGGTCGCTCCGTCCCGGTAACAAACCCCAATTAATTAACCCGGGTATTCACGAGAACGGCCCAATGCTTTTCTTTGCTCGCTTATTTATGTTTTAAAGCGAAATTTGAAAGAAAATACAACAAGAAAGTCTAAACCTCACCGGCGCTGGCCCAGCCCACTGTAAATCTTTCTTCCTGTCAGAGTGCACAATTTTGGGTGTCACAAGGAAAGCTCCCATGAAACAGGGACGGCTGGCCCTTGGCTATCGGGTATTTCAGGCCAAATAGGCTCATGCCAGGCTAATAACTGGCTGGGAAAGTTTCATCACCTGCACCAAAGGCAGGTGATGGTGGTGGAAGGGGTGCTGCTGAGCCAGCGGCTGGTGGACATCCCCGCCACAGTCAGGTGAACTGGGGCCTTACTATTTTTAGCCTGCAAGAATGAGGGTCACACCTTGCCCCGAAATCCTTGTATTCCTCTTGCAGTTTCAGGTGAGGGCCACGTCACCCTGGGCTTTTAAGCGCATTACTGACTTGTGTTGGTTGCTTGCTGCATTCTGCAAAAACATTTTGTGGTGTTTCCCAGCTCCTGCTTAGGCAGTTACGGGAGTTCCTTCCTTCCTGGGAGGATATTTGCTTGCTTCTTTCCCTATGTTTTATCTTTCTTTGTGTCCACATAATGCTGAAATATGCTCTTAATCTGGACCTCATTGAGACTTAGACAGCTACGTTACACGGGGCCTGGGGGATTTCTCAGGGATGGATTAAAATCTGTCAGGATGGGTAGTGCCTCAACATCTTGAACACTGCAAAACGTAGGTGTCATTCTGCATACAGAGCTGAAATTTTCATGACATCCCACAACTGTGCTGCCATTAATGGTGTGTCATCACCTCTCGCCATTCCCCGTAAGGGACAGCAATGACAAGGACAACATTGTAGTAGTTTGACACAGGTACTATTTGTAGTCACATCCCAACTAGAGATGATGCAACTAGTGGTGGAAATACAGTCTCTTCCCAGCTATGTGTCCCGGCCTCACTTTTATTGGCAGCAATCAAAACATTAAATGTTCACTCCTGAAGAGTAAACATGCTGCAAACATGCTTATTGCTTAGTACAGTCACAGAACGATTTTGTTTGGAATCCATAGGGTTCACCCAGGGCCAGTCCTGATCACAGCAGGATCCCTGTCAGCCTCTGACCCTTTCTGCCAGGCTGCTTGGGATGATGCTGGTGCTCAAATACATACTAAACTGCAGTAACTGCAGCCATTTGCCTTGCCTTCTGCAGAAAATCTGCACGAAGATACAAGCTAGGACCCCAGCATTAATCTGTAAGGATCAGACATTTCGTTTGTCTCTTACTGATATCATGATGAATGAGATGATGTCATCATGAATGAGAATAAAAACGCCAAGTTAATCGCTTTGCAGGACATGCAGGAAGAAAGATGTTGATAAGCCATTCAAAAGTAATTATTTTTATTTCAACTCTATAAAGTATACAACAGGCACTCAGCAATTACAGCTGCAGGGAAAATACAGAGCAAAACAAAAGCAGTTAAAGTTTATGAAAAAAGAGTTCTGAAATCTACATCAAAAGAGCGCAACCGGTTGACGGTCGGCGGATGACTGACATTTGTCTGACAAACAAAACCTCTTGCATGTGAGAAGAAAACTGGGGAAAATAAGGATATAAACCAAAAGGCTAGTGTAAAAACGGCATAAATTGGGACTCGGGCCGATAGGCAGCTCCAAACAAAAATTTCCCCTTTTGTCAGTAACAGCCTAAAACCACCCAAGTCTAAGCGTTCCAACTGGGGAGCTGTGGAGGACAAGGAGCTTCCAGCTTCGCAGCTCAGCTCTGCGGAGGTGGCCGAGGGCTCACCTCCGAGCTGGGTTGCATACAGAAGAAGTTGGGGGGAAAGCACAGATTCTGCTTTATTGAGTAGTGCAAACGAGTCACGCCTTTGCGTCAGGCTGTCAGGTCAGGTTGCACACCAAGTCACTCATCACGTTGGTTTTTTTTTTTGTCCCCAGGGGTTAGATTTCTAAAGGGGTTTGTATAAGACAGGAGGTTGGTGCTGGACGGCACAATGGGTTGAATTTGCACAGCTTAGCAAAACAGGAATACCTGTCTACGGACTGATAGGATGTCATATATTAATTTGACCCGCACATAACATTTATACATTTCACAGAAATGACTCTGTATCTCATTAACAGATACACAGCTCTGGTACATTGAACAGAAATAGGAGAACGACGTCATCATTTCTGTAATTCATCAATATTATATAATAAAGGCTTAGAAATTGGTAGCAGAAAGAACTGTAAAACGCAGCAAGCTAAGAAAGGACAACATTTTGAGGTGTGTTTGTCTTTGTCATGCAGCATAACACCAAATTTGTAAATTTTTTCTTTTTTTTTTAATAGGATGCCATGGGTTTAAGGCACTTGCAACAATGCCAGATAGCTAGTCATGTTCTAAAACTATGGGACAGATGAGTTAACAGTACAGTTGACATAAAGTTAATAATACTGACAATTATGACATTAATTCAAGTCTACCTTGACCTAAAAACATTACATTACAAATAAGAAAATGAAGTAATAATGCCATGGAACTCTAAAAGAAAAAAGTTATATGTGTACCACAAAATATCAACACGAAAATACCTATTTACATAAATATTTGCTCGTGGTCCTGTTGTTAAAGNCTGCTCGGGCTGCAGGGCAGCTGCGGGCTCAAGAGTTTGCTATGGATAATGCAGCACTGTGAGAAGCTACAGCTCGTTCATTTCATAATGACACCAATCTTAATTCACTCATGTTAAACACGGGAGCTGATTTTCCCCTTACATAAATACGCCGTTGTCCCATACATTAAAAAAGGAGACAGAGAAGAAAGGACAGGACATAGGAACACAGAGGCAATCCATTGTTGTGGATATATATATATATATAATGCAACTCAAATATATTACTTATAAATGAAGGTGTTTATCATATATATATCTGCTAAGTACGTTGTTTAAAGTATGCTCTGGAAAGGTGAGGAAAGTTGAGTGAGGTGTTTGGTATCAAAAGAAACTCATGTTCGATACAGCACATGCCACATGCTGCAGGCATTCATTGCCATGTGTGGCAAAGGGAAAAAGGAGAAAGAAAAACAACTCACCAGCCCATTTTAAGATGTGCTACTCTTTCCTCCTGGCAACTCTTTGACTGATAACTGCATCTCAGCTACTAAATATCATAATTTTGGGATAAACTCCTCTCTGTGTTTTTCTACAGAAAGTTACGAACCACAACAAGTTTTCTCCTCCAATTTTGCTGCATCATTGATTGAAAAAGCAGGGTGATGCGAGGAAAGAATTTGGCTTTCAGGCAGCAGACTGTTTGCTAAGATGTCTGGTGATTGTTTTAGCCCTGGTGCTTAGCACTGGCTTTCAGTGTCTTCTGTCCCCCAGATTAAGGCTGAAAAGCCAGCGTTTATTTGCCCTATATGAGTAATCCTGGGAGACCCAGCCGTTTTCCTATGTTTTTGAAGGCAAACAAAGTAGCAATGATTAGCGAATAGTGGAAATAACCTGAAACTATAATGGTGCTGTCTCACTCTTTGGAAAATTAGGAAGGAAATTCATCAGCACAGGCTGCATTCAAAGGTGTTGTGATGAATAAGCTCTTTAGTTTACCTGAACATGGGAATAAATTGGGATTTACCATCAGGGAAACATTTTTTTACTGCAAAAAACATATATTTTCCAGGTGCTATGGAGGCTATAAAGGACTTTTGAGCATAAGTTATCTTTCAACTTCCAGCACATACAACAGTGCTTGGCAGCTCTGACATGAAATGGGGCAGCATCTGCTAATTTGGGGCGGGCAGGGTCTGTTGTAGAGATTGGAAGATGACGTTTCTTGTTGGTATGATGGGATAAACTTTTGTGTATCTGCAAGAAACAGGCATCCAGGACAGGATTCCTCTGTTACGGCCTATAAATTGGAAGAGTATGTAAGAGTATATAAGAAAAGAAAAAGTAGTGGAAGCAAGGGAAAAGTGTACACATGAGAATAGTCTTTTCCCCCATTCCTTTTTACATAGGAGCTAACTCGGCATTAGTCGTTCCCGTGCCTTAAATGAGGTCACTGAGGACCTGGTACTCTGGAGACCTCACACAAACACATCCAGTATTGGTTTTCTATTTAATTCCATGGACTTTCCTGTGGAGCTATTTAGTCTGGTGAGGCATTAGGATAACATTTTTATGGGTGACATTGCAAACAGAGCCAGCAAACTGGCCCATTACCACCTTTTATTTTAATTGGCTTTGTACCGAACACAGAAGAGATGCAGACATGGAGACATAAGATCATCTAAGAGCATGATGGAGAATGATGTCTCTTGCTACATAGTTCTGAAATGGTGGTTGACTGAGTAGGCATATTCACAGATGAGGGATATACATAGCACCTATAAAGTACATTACGGGTCTTATGTTTTCCCTTTGGGCTCTAAAAAGTTAAAAGTTAAGCTTAACCTAATACCTAATCAATGAGACCAGTGGGCTGCTGTCTCTTTATTACAGGACCATTATTTAATCATTATTTTATACGTAGAATGGATTAATTTTATGCTTTTTTTTTTTCATGCAGTTATGTATTTGTACCAAGGGAAAGGAAAAAAAAAATCCCCAAATACGGTGTTACAATATGTTCTCAGCTGTATGAGACAAATGACCCATATCTGCCTTAACAGGATTTAGAGCAGTTGTGCTTTTGTTTTACCAGGCTAAAAAAGCCCCAACTAATTCTCAAAAATAAAGAGCAAAAGTAACATTCAGTCTTGTCATGAATACTTCTCAGAAAGAAAAAGGACACATTTTACCACTGCTTTGACATGAAATCTTTGACCAGTACCATTGTGGTCCTCCTCTACTCCTACACTGGCCTACAGCAGAAGACCAACGGAGTTCAATGGGTGGGAGCAGCCCAAATCCTACACTGTATTTAGCTACAGCACTTGATAAATTACTACCAATCCTGCCGATAAAGCCAGTACTTGCACCCAGAATTAAGTATGTCTTATGCTACGTGTCTCTAGACTTTTGTAATTAAGAGTGTGGCAAGACCGTCGCAGTGGTAGAAAACATGTTTCTTTACGACTGAAAGGCTTTGTGTCAGGACCACCATGTCAAATGCTATTTTAAGTTCAAACATAAAACATGAAGAGCACTATTGTAATCTAAGCGATAAGTCCTAATGCCACTGTAGTTACTGTAGCAGCATCAATCAAGGCATCATGGTGACCCCGAGCACTAATCCTCCCCAATTCTTTCAGTTTTTCTGGCAGCCATGTCCCAGGAAGCTGTCTTCAGCAAGGCAGAAGCAGGTAAGAGAAAGACATTAAAAATCTATATCCCATCCTGAGTTGTCATCAGGTGGTGCTTCATCACTGTCTTCTGGGAAGCTGTCAAAATTGCTTGTGTCTGTTGGAGATGCAACCTGCAGAAAGAAAAGGATGACAGGAAGGGGATGGTTTTCAAAGGTGGACCTCTGCAGACATTTTCTCTCCATCTCACAACCATGATCATTCAAGAGTGTTCATTGCTATCTGCAGCAAAACAAGAAAAGTTCTACATTCCACAACACTTTGCTGAACCCCAGGAGGACTGCCCACGACTCACCTACTCTAATGATCCAGGCCATCTAGGGTGTCTTATTCAACTGTTGGTACAAAGTCACCAGAAAAGATGTGGAAAAGCCATGGGCTGCCCCAAAGCCCAGGATTTCAAATTTATGGCTCCAGGATCCTGAATTGGAGGCTGCATGCTAGGACCCCACCACCTTCAAGTGTCCTGACAAGTATTGCTCTGTCTAGGGAGCCAACCAGAGAAACCTTCCTTCCTAGGATGATGGCCAAGTACATTTCTTTTTTTTGTGAGAATGTATTTTAAAATCAACTGTAGCTAGATAATTTCTATTTTTTTTTTTGCTTTACAATGATGACTGAAACTTTCTTACAAGACTCTGATACATTCAATGCAATCAAATTAAAAAAAGAAACAATAGCAAAACCAGGCCAGCAGCTCTCCAGACCAAATCAATTAGTGTCTTACTAGAGAAAATTGGTACTTTAAGCTGTACCCCAAGTAGCCAGTGCAGGCTGGAGGAGATTACATTTGCCATAGGAGTGCTGGGCAGGAGACACTTGCCATATTTTTGAGCTGTTTTCGCTTGTGCAGCTGGTGGGAAAGCCACAGCCAGAGGCCAGCCTACAGTCCAGGAGATGTATTTGATACTGGATGCTGCTATACACCTTGGGGAAAGGCTCTTTGATCAACATGAACTCCAGTATCACTTCTAAATTTAATTTTCTGCCCAACTGAATCAACATTTTCTCACTGCTGAAAACATCTCAGGGAAAATTAAGCTCCTTGAATACTCAACTCATGTTGAAAAAAACCCCACTCTTAAAAGCTCAGTGGAGTACTACATAGTGATGAGATGCTCGCTGTGTAATGAATACTGTAGTTTAATGTCTTTTGAGTTATCAGGAGTTGTTTACTTGGTTGGTGTTGGCACCACCCTTCACCCTTTGGGTACTCCCCCTTGGGGTGCTCCACACTCACCCTCCTCCACAGTCCCATGGGCTAGGCCATATCCCCCTGTTTGTCTCAGCACACTCCATGTGAGCCCTCCATCTGGGAGCAGAAGTGTTGAAGATGTACAAGATAACAACTACCAAATTTTAAGAGATGCATTTGGTGTGGATAGAGGATACAGATGAGCTGGAGCATCTCACAAAAGCCTCTCAGCAGTGATGGACAATGCATGAAGTGGACTGCACTGGGTGAAAGAACCTCTGGGTGAAAGCTCCCCATGGCTTCTCTGCAAGTGTCCACTGGCAGCACATAGCAGTGAGTTCTGCTTAGATGAGACTTTAAGGGAATAAGTCCTACTTTGAGAAATGGATTGCCTCTTGTGCTCAGCTGAAAAGACAAAAAGGCTGAGTACAGCCTACATCTCAAATGTAGAGGGTTTTATTTTTCTTAGAAGAAATATGATTTGGGAAACCAAGGTTGGATGTTACTCTGCTGATTGACACTACGTGATGCTAATGCTGTTATGTGCGATTCCCCACAGCTCTGAGGTCCAAGTCACCTTTGTGGCCTCCAGCCCTTCATTATCAGCAACACGGAAAGAAATGTCCCTCTCAGTGCCCTCTCCAGCCAAGAAAGGATACTCCAGATTTATCTCCTGTAAATGTAGATGTCAGTATCATCTGTCTGGCTGCTTACCAACATCAGAGCTTGAGAAGAATTAAGATGCAGAGATCTGCAAGTCTTTCTCAAAGGCAAGAGCTGTGATGTAAGGCAGCATATCTTCAGAAGAGCCAAGAAGAAAAAAGATTTTCAAGACAGCTACCATCACAGATTTAAGCAGTGGTATCAAGGCTCAGATGCTCTCTGAAGGGATGTCCTAGGAGCGCACTGTAAACTGAGATCTCCTAAAATCCTGTGGAACAAGAGCTAAGGAGCCTCTCCAATAGTGTCATCGAACTGCTGATGGGGGTTTGAGAGCTGGGAAAAGCTTTTTTTCTTAAGAAAATAGCTGCTCTCTATGTTTAGTCCTGCTGGCTCTTTTCCAGCTAACAAGGAGGGGTGCTCTGAATTGAAGGAAAACCTTATTTCTTCTCCCAGAGCTATGTATTTTAGGTTACTTTTCAGATATGGCCCTTATTGACCAGTTGGGACCTTTGCCAAAGAAACTGAAAAACTCATGGAAAACAAGGCTGAGCAGGACTGACATCTTTGGGGGAGACAGGATTTACTTGCTAATGGATGCAGGTTTTGGAGATGATCTCAGGAGTACATCTAGAGACAATATTACTCCTAAGAGCTCTAGAAAATACTGAGCTGTGTTGAACTGGGGTTAGGACAAGGTATGTCTGTAAGCATTGTGTCTTCCTGGAAGGACTCCTCCAAAGAGAGAAGAATGCTCACATTTACTTCAAACAGACTTGATGTTGGTGTGCTGGCCACAAGAGTGACAGCAGATCACTCTCTTCAGGACAACCACAGACATGCTTCCTGGTAGAACATCACCAGTCCCGTGAGCATACAGCCTTAGTGATGCCATGAAATAATGCCAATGAAATGAACTGGGTGCTCAATTCTTTTCTCCTATTGCGTTAGACCTAACTAAAAAAGCAAAGAAAATGTGATTTCCTGCACACCAGGCTAGAGAGCAGCCTTCCTTTAGCCTATTCTAAAAGAGCAGGAATCATTTCTGGTGTGGAGCAATGTCCCAGCTTGGGGATGTCAGGGTGTAATTCATGCCCATAGAGATACCACTGAAGTTGCTGCAGCCAGTTGTGCTGTCTGAGGGTTAGACCCACAGGGCCTGTGTGTCTGTTGCACAAAAGCAGTATCAGAAATGCTCTTACTAAACTAAAAATTCACTAAGAACAATTAGAAAATTATATTGGGTTATTTTCAGGCTACACTGACATCCTGCACGGGTAAACCAAGATTTTTAGTTGGATGTAAAGGAGTTGACTTTACTGTCTGACTTAAAATGTGGTGAACAGTACTGCTGGCAAATTGTCATTAAAAAGAAGATTAACAGAAAGAACAAGAGTTTTGCTTTATAAAACATTTATATGTTCTTTGGGCATCCTGCTTGCGGCAGATATTTACAAAGTCCTGTTTTCTCCCACCAACTGCCAGTGACTTCTGCAACCCACAGGGCAAAAAGTGGGGGGATGCAAAAGCCTCTTGTTCTTTCATAGCTGCTAAGAAAACTTTGGGATGGCAGATTTAGCCCTGAAGCTGTGCCTGCTGCTGCTGCAGGAGGTGCAGGACCACGGCGGATGGAGCAACGGGGTGCAATTAAACACGATTGCTAATGTCATTCTCTTGGTGATCCCGAGGGAGAGACACAGAGAGAAAGGGATTAAGTTGAAACAAGGAGGGGAGGCTACAGAACAGAAGGGGCCAAGGTAATTTCTATCAACTAATCCTGTTTGGTTTCCTTTTGCAGCAGGCTTTGTGGGTAAAGAGCTCACAAAGACATCAAAGGAAGAGCTTTGCTCCAAAGGAAAATGAGTAGAGCTGTCTCTCCACGTCTGCTCCCAGTTAAACATAAACTAGGCGGTAACAGAGCTTTTCATGTAGGACACAGACACAGGGAAAAAAGGGGTGAAAAGCACAAAAGAAAAGACAGAGGGAAAGGTTAAAGCAAGAGAAAAGGGAGATGGCACACAGATCCCACTTGCCTTGTCAAAAGAAGTAAGAATAAAAGAGGAAGAAAGAGGATGCATCTGAGAGAAAGGGTGAAAGTGGCAGCTCTCCACTGTAACGTGAAAAGTAGATGAAGAAACAAGTGGAGCAGGTGATGCAGGGAATAACATGTAATAGTGAGTGATCCTGCCCTGATATTCTACTGCAAGTCATCACAGTCATGCCCTCCTCAAACAGCTTTCCTATGGAAGAGACTGCCAGGACACTAAGTAGAGCTGGAAATATCTCTAAGGCGACTTCTTCAAGGGGCTTCAGAAGAAACAAAGCATGTGCTCTTGCCACTTAACTCCAGTGTGTTAGTGCCTGAAGCTCACAACGTACATGTGAAAAAAACCTTATTGGCCAGGAAAGAGAAAATAAGTTCAAAAACTTACGCTTGGTATTATAGGAGGTGTCAGTGTCCCTTTTCGTAACCCTTCCCAGTTAAAGCCTTCAAACCATCTAGAATGGAGGGAATAGTGAAATAGTTACACATATGTCGAAAATCTCCCTGTAGCAAAAAATTGAAAGTTAAATTGCTTAAGCTGTAGTTTTCAGCTCCCACAGTCATCTTCTTCAAATTGTCCAATTAGTCTGAATAGTTTTTCCTGTCATCTTTATGTATGCTTTTGGGGATTGAAAATACAGTGTCCATAGCAACCCAGTGGTGATCCCATGGCAAGTACAGATTACCAATGCTCAGAAAACTGTTCCTCACTGCAGGTGTCCTGGCAGCTGCTCTTTCTATAGGGTCAATCCCTCCCTTATGAGATCCCTAAAGTCTTTTCTTTGTACAAGGCTAGGAGCTAAGCGTGTACACAGAGATGTCCTCCTCCTGGTTTGGGCTTCTTGGGTTTGCTCAACTTATGGCAGCTTAGGTGTGTGGATAAGCCCTGAGCTGAATCTTCAACTCATCTACCTGAAATGTCCATCCAGACCATTTCTGTTGCTATGGGGATAAGAGAAGGACTGGCACGGATGGATGAGACAATCAGCTTTGAACTTTGGCAATCTTCTTCTAACTTGCTCTTATTCACCTTCAGGAGTGTGAAAACTTACGAGACATTACTTAATATCTCTTCCCCATCAGACCACAAGGGATGATGAATTAACATTATAAATAGAGAGAAAGTTTGTTGGGCTGATGGGAAGAGAAATCAAGGAAAACCTTGGAAAGTGATTCCTCAAACCCCTCAAAAATCCCAGCAGGCAGTGGCCAGATTGAATTGCTTCCAAATGCTCTTCTGCAAATAGAGTAATTAAAGTGCAATGGTCAATGTACAGTGTGTTTTGTTCACAGGCAAGGCTGTATCTATCACAAAGCAGTGGGGAAAAAAAAACAAAGTCTGATGGAAATTTAATGACAGTCTAAAGTGTTAGATGGGATAAAGCAAAGGAGTTTAAGAAGAGCATTTTTTCTGAAAATGGAAGTGTTTGAAATGAATGTTTCTGTGTCTTGGATCTGACAGATGATGGAGAAGACACTTACTTGTGCTTTTGTATATCTTTCACTCCATTTTTCAAATTCCCTAATCTTTCTGATGGATTGTCCCTATAGAACAAATAACAAATCAGTTACTTAATCCTTTTGAAGGATTAATTTATTTGCAAATGAGATCAAGGTGATTATATTTCATGTGCTTACCTGCATAGTTTTTTAATTAAATTAGCAGCATTTTTGGCAATCTTCTTTGGAAATTCAATCATGTCTATTCCCCTTAATATAATGTTATAGGTCTTCATGGGGTCTGGGCCTGAGAAAGGGGGACTTCGGAGGGGAGAGGAAAAAGATTATTGAAGATCAATAAAAAGACCCAAACAAAACAAAGCAAAATATAGCACCCTATTGAAATGACAACTAGCAATACTTTGCTTCCTCTGATCTTAACCATTTCTCAGTCAAGGAGCTCTGTCATTGTCAGTGGTGCTGGCTGGAGGGGAAGTACCCACAAGTAAAGTCACATTTTCTGCAGCAGCACACGCTAAACCTATCACTTCCATGATAGCTCATGTCCCAACATGCTTGAGGAATAAGGGTCCAAGCAACGCTGGCTGGCTTATTCTCTGATACTGTGACACGCTTTCAGTGGGGTTTAGGTTTCCTTTGGTTAAACAGAACAGGGGCCTGGGTCTAGCCCCAAAGGATGAGCAGCTTGATGTGATGGGTATTTTTGCAGCTCCTTTATCTTGGGAATGAGTAATGGAGGATGAGGTAAAGGAGTGCCAGGATGCCGCTACTACCAACTTAAGCAGTGTTATATACATCCAAAATTAAATAAGGGAAGGAATGGAAGCAGGGACTCAAGTCACAATGTCAGGTCTGCCTGTTGCAGACCATTGTTGCATCTCCTGGTTAAATTGCAAACCCTTTCCCCACCATGTTCAGCTCACTCTCAGTTACAGTTCAGGGATAAAAATGAGGGTTTGGGTGTCATTTCACGACACTTCCTAGAAATTCTGATAATGTCTTGCCCTTTGAGAGGTCTCTATGGAAGTTGTGATGCAAAGTGGAAAAATTATTAGGTTCAGCAGCACAGTGCTGTGCCTTTACAGCACACATCACCTCTGAACCTTCTCCTCGCCTAATCAGGGTGACAAAGGCAGAAATATTTGGATCTATTTTCAGCCCCAATGCCCATACCTGCCAGTCAGGAGCTCATACATTAAGATTCCCAGTGACCAGTAGTCTGCTGAAATGTCGTGACCTTTGTTCAGGATGATCTCAGGGGCTACGTACTCCGGGGTTCCACAAAAAGTCCATGTTTTCTTTCCAAATCCTATTTTCTTTGCAAAACCAAAATCAACCTGCAGAAAGGAGCAGAGTACCATCAGGGCAGAGCACAAGAGGGAATGTCAGCCATGTGCTCCTCTTGAAGTGAAGCAAAGCAGAAAGGAGCTTTCATCGTGGGAATATTCTCCTAACTAAAGCATTGTGGGTCATTCCAGGACCAGGCAACCACAGTGACCTTTTTGCCAGTTTATCCTTCATAATATAAAAGGAAGATTCTCATGACAGAAGGAGAACAAATGGCAACACTGTTGGGTTTCTGGGGAGATGTAACTTCTGTCATTCACAGCTCATGTTGATTTGTTTTGCTTTCCTTTTTTTAAACAAAACCTCCCAGCCTCTACCTGAACAAGGAACTATTTAGGCAAATTATTGGTCATCCTAGCAGCTACTGAAAAGTTGATATTTCTCTTCCAGTATAGAGAATGATGCAGTATGATCATCCTTCAGGCTGTTGCAACATTGTGTCAGGCTCACAAACCTCAGTGTGCCCCTATAGCAATATCCCTATGGCACCAGTAAGCACAGAAAATGAGATTAGTGTGGGAACTGAAGGCGTCCTTTGGAGCCCAGGCAGAGCACAGTTAATAAGCTTACTGTATTTCTCACTCTACCCTCTCTGCCCTCCCCTGCCTTGGGGCTTTGCTGGCCCAGTGCTGTGGTCTGTAGCACACTCTGCTGTCCCTTGATGGCTGTGAGATTCTCTTACATCTTGAGCTGGTCAGGAGCAAAATATCCTACATGGTCTCAGTCCCACATGAGGTTTGGGACATTTCTCCTGCTATCATTGATATGTCCATGAAGATCAAAATGTCTAAGGAGCTGGGGGCTGGTGACAGGATCAGCACAAACCCCAGTTCAGATTCTCCTGGGGTGGGGAGAAGAACAGTCCTGCAACTAATCCTCAATGATCTGACACCTTGCTGAACCTCTAGACTGGGCAAATTGCTACCAAAAATAAACTCTGATGTCAGGATTTATTATTAGGCTCTGTCACAGTGAGATAAAGTGGCTGCCAGCTGGCTGTAAAGGTCTATGATGGAGATGGTATGATTTATTGCTTCCACCTGCTGATGTTTTACCTGTCCCAAAGGTAGAGAAGAGTCCCCAAGCTGAGAGGCAGAGACCTGGGCCCCCCATGACTCTGAGGGAAGGCATCAGCTCCTCTTGGACACATCTCTTTTTAAGGATGCATAGCCCTGTCCTTCACTGATGGTTTCCCAAGGTCCTACAGCATCTCCCACCAAAGGAAGTCTTTCTCACCAAAGGAAGTCTTTCTTTTCTTCTCCCCCTTTCCATGGTCTCATCTGGCATTTGAGGTGTACCTTATGTGCAGGGCACCTCTACAGTGATTTTTGAGGCAAAAGCATAATACAAGTGAATAGTGCAGTACAGTGAAACCCACCAGGAACATTCTAATTTGAGAAGTAGAGGTCTGGCTCAAGCTACCTTTCTGGTTTGAGGAGGTGCATCTTGCAGAGGGTCAGCACCGTGAAGGACCATGACCTTCTGGGAAGAGACTTTCAGATAGAGCCCTACATAGTTGTCTCATTTTACACAGATCAGTCAGGTGTGTTATCAGTGCTAAAACACAAGTGACTTTTCTAAAGAAAAAGCTGTGTTGGCCACAGTTCAACAATACAGTCCAGAGCAACTAATAATAATAATTTCTTGCCATGACAGGATCATGATTAATATTTCCATTAAGAATGCCCTTTGTTATTGTTTAAACAAAGGATCTGACACAGAAACAGTAGCTTGCAAAATTTGCTTCACCAGTTGCCTATAAAGCCCACAGATGCAAATCCTATCTCCCACTGACATTTTAAGATATTTATTTTCAAGGTATTTCTGCTTTTCAGCAGCTCCAAAATAGCTGGATGGATTTTTCTTCAGGCTCTTCTCTAAACATTTCCACTTCAGGAACACAGGTCTGAATTTCAAGCAAGGATTATCTGGAATATTGTGTCCAGTTCTTGGCCCTTCATTTCATGAAGGACAAGGAGCTGTGGGGGAGAGTTCAGTGCAGGGCCATCAAGATGAGTAGAGTAGGGAGTAGAGCATGTCCCTTATGATGAAAGGCTGAGGGAGCTGGGGCTCTTCAGCTTAGAGAAGAGGAGACTCGAGGGGTGACCTCATTAATGTTTACAAATATATAAAGGGTGGGTGTCAGGAGGATGGAGTCAGGCTGTTCTCAGTGATGTCCAATGGACAAGGTGCAATGAGTATAAGCTGGAACACAAGAGGTTCCAAATAAGTACCAGGAAGAATTTCTTCACTGTGAGGGTGAATTTCTTCAATCTAGGTGGCCTGCTCTGGCAGGGGTGTTGGACTAGATGATCTCTCGAGGTCCCTTCCAATACTTAGGATTCTGTGTTTCTGTCATTCTGTGTTTCCCAGCTCAGCCGGACCTTGAGCCTCAGTCTACCAGAGGCTGGGAAAACATCCCAGTGGTGGGTGACAACACCCTTGCCCTGATCTCATCTCAGCAGCTTCTGATAGCCACCACCAGAGTAACAACCCTGGTCTGGGTGGACTTTTCTTCTGACACTCTGTGGGGTCTCCTCTGTGTTCTGCTCTACTCCTAACACCAATTGTCTAGCAGCAGGGTCTTTTTTTTTGGCCAAACTGGACATTGCAGGCACTCACCAGCTTGGCATAACCTCGATGATCCAGAATGAGGTTTTCTGGTTTGAGGTCCCGATAAATGATCCCTTTGGAATGCAAATAGGCAAAAGCTTCGACCACACACGCTGTGTAAAACCTGGTCGTAGAATCCTCAAATGAACCTCTATGTGAAAAGAGAGGGAAAGGAGATAAAGTGATTAGAGGTCTTCTCTTACTGGACTTCACTCTACTATTAAAATATCTATAGAATCCAGTAGAATCACTCTAACACCTGGAGAATGCCTGTTGCGAAACTCATCTTTATACAGAAATTTAACTGAGTTTCCATTTTTGAAATGTTCATCTTTGCCTCTAATGCACCTTCATGTAGCAAACATTCATATCTAAAATGTGTTTGGTTTTATTTTAGAATTTCATCTTGTAGAAGGGATATTTAAAAATCATTTTCTTGTAAGCAAAACATACCTTTTTATGACAATCTTTGAATTTTGAGTGCTAAAGCAATTTTGAGCTTTGGAGATGGAGAATTCCTGTAATCATCTTCATAACTGATGTGAAAGGCAGAAAAATTACAGTTGCTGGAATTCGAGGTGTTAATAACAAGCTCAGAACAAGCTGCATGTTGGGATTCTTGTTTCTGCACCGATTTGCAACCATTTTTCTGAAGTAAACGATATTATCCCCCTGCCTGCTGGGGGCTCGTGGTGGGAGCTGGATGTGCTCAGGAGTGCATCTAAGCTAGGTGGCAGCAGAACCTCAACTTAAAGCTGAGACAATTAAAAATGAAATTGTCAGGCTCTGAGAAAGAGGAGGAAAAATACCACCTGGCAGCTGCTAACTTTGCTACAATTCCTGTTTTAACAGTCTGGAGAAGTAATGCTGCTAAGAAAAGGAAGAATTACAAAAACAATCCTTCTAGGTAATTAAAAAAATATCTGTGTTTTCTGATCAACCCTTTTAATGCACTTCTTTCGCTTCCCAAATTTAATTAAATTACATTCCAATTATGAGCCTATCACATAGTTACATGTAATTTGTAACATCTTCCTGTCCCGTGGGCCCATTACATGCATGTCCCACGGACACCTACACGACCCTCCTGTCACCTGCCCACCTGCAACCAAAACCAACGCTGCAAGGTCAAACCCTCCCAAGGCAGGAAATACCAGGATCACATTTGCCAGTACATTACAGCATGGGATGTAATTGCATGCTTTCCTAATTACTTCATTTCTGTGACACTTCTGCATCCTGATGGCATTGTGTTCTTTGCAGGGTGGGGATTTGATGTGTGATCCTATTTCCCACTTTGATGAGTGGCTCTTGTTCAACATGATATCTGGACTAAAAGCTTATGCAGAGACATTTATTTCATACCTGTGTCGTAAATATTAAGAAACATTATTATTTATTACAGTGCCTCCGTGATAGAGGTGCATGTTGTTATTCACAGTTAGAGAGGGCAGGCAGGGGAGCAACACCAGGATGAAGAAAGCAGGCATTTGCTGGAATGGGAAACAGTGATTTTTCAGATGAAGAAATCTGCATTTTTTACCTTGAAAACATACATTTCCTTGGATTTCATTAGCAACCATGAACTCTTACCAAAGCCACTGCCCCTTTAGGGCCTTGCTCTATAATTCCAGAGCGCAGAACAGTCACAGCAGTGATGCCTAAAGACTCTGTCCCAGAGCACATCTTGCAGGAATACAGTCTAGCCTTGACATTGAACGTCAGGCAATGCCTGACTGCATCCTGCGGGGTCACTCTCTATCTTCATTCGATGTGCCTAAAGTCTTTGTCACCCTTAACGCAGTCCCATGTTTCCCTATTAGGTACCTGAGCCTCCAGCCAGGCTCTCAAACACAAGAAATGGTAGTGTAGGCACTGAGAACACAGCTATAATTTCTGTGTTTGTAAAAAGTTATTTTCTAGGTAATTAAAAATTAAATTAAAATTAAAATTAAATTATGCCACCAGCTATCTAGGGGTATCCTTTAGAGGTCAAAATACAGGGGAAGGGCAGTGAAAGACTTGTCATAGATGCAATTTATCACAACTAGCACTGATGCCATCACTACCTTCTATATTTTTTTCAGACAAGCCATGAGAAAAAGCTCTGAAGAAGTCTGCACTTGCATAAAGCCTTGCACACATTGAACACAACCTACATCAGTGTTTATTCTGAGTTATGACTGAGTTCACTTTGTCTCTAGTCAACTGCACAGAAACAAAAATAGCTCCTCCCATTTCTGGTAAAATGCAGATTTGTCCATTTAAAGATAAAGACCTTTGGTTGTTTGGAGTCATAGTAGAAAATATTCCACTTTTTAAGATGACAGTTTTCTACAACTCACCTGTCCCTGAGAATTGTCCAGAGCTCTCCACCTAGACAGGCTTCCATTAGCATGTACAGGTACTTGCTGTCCTTGAACGTTCTGTAGAGCCTATCATTGGCAAAAAAGAAAATCATAAGCAAATCCACTATACAAGCAAAGGCACCAGCCATTCCTGCATCTCATGGACACAAGCTTCACCCCAGGAAGCACCACAAAACTAAGCATATCTTTCAGAGATATTGCTACATTTAAGGAGATCATTTCAATATCTATTCTTGGGTGGGAAATATTTTGGAAGGTAACAATGAGCATCTGAATAGTGAGGTGGTTCTCAGCAGAAGAGGCCACCACTACTCTGGATACTACATATAAAATCTGCTGTTTCCAAAAGAATAAGCCAATGCTTTGCTTTCCATATGTACCTGAAAGAGAAGTTTTCCTACCAGTTTTTGTAATATCCATAGCACCTTATTCTTCATGCTACAGAGTAGTGCTGTCAAATTTGAGATTCAGTACAGAACTTAAACCTACTGATTTACTAGAGTTTAAAGAGAACCCATTAATGTGCAGGTATCTAAAAATGCTCTTCCTCTTTCTTACAGGGACCAATTGTGGAGGAAAAATTATCTAAAAGGATGGATAGGTCTGGTTTTATGACTTTGTTTTTCATCTTAAGTGCAAATCTAAATTATGTGTTAAAATCTGCATTTAATATGATATAAAAAACAAGGGAATTCAGTATTAGCTGTTTTATTTAATTTTAATGTTGAACTGCTTCTGTACAGGTTGGGGTATATCAGTCCAGGTTGCCAGCAGGAACAAGTCTGCTGTATGTAGATACTGGAAGGGTTTCTTTGCAGCTGCACTGTTTAGAAATTAATTTTAAAAATCTGAGCTCAGCAGCAGAAGGGGCTGCTGCAGGATATTCTGTAATGGTGTAATTGCTACATTCATGGGAGTTTCCAAGAGTTGAAAATTAGAGGGCCGATGCAACACTATATAAATTAAAACAGGTGGCTTTGCAGATTCTAGCTCTTCCCAGCTAGTGATAAATCCAGTTATTAATATCTTTTTATGGAGCTGCGTGTTAGACCAGGGGGAAAACACAGTAGGATTTGGTTCCTTTCAAAGACATTGAGTTAAAAATTAAGGTACATGGAAAACCATCCCAGCAGCTACAGCTTCTCTCTGACATGTTTTCACATCATGATTCTAGACAACATTTGTCTCCTGTCTGTGTTTGCATTGCAGCCAGCACACATCTTAGCAGCAGTTACCCACTCAATTTTTGGCATGTTTAACAGAAAAAAAAATATCCTCGCAGGCATAGCTGTGATGTAGGCAGGACTTTGGATATTGAATATGGTCAGTGCTCATCTACCTGTGAAATATTGTGTAGCCACAACAGAATTTAAAGGAAAAAAAAATCCCCAAACAACCAGTGTTTCAGATCTTTCCTTATTCTAGTATTACTTATGTGGACATCTGAAACCTCGGTTACAATATACTTCTCAGAAAAAGTTGAAACAAAATTACTGACCATTTCAGATAGTAAAAATGTATAGTTTACAAAAAAAAAAAAAGAATCCTATTTCTTGCCAGCTGGAAAAAAAACCCTCTTAATAAAAATTTAAGCTACATTGAGATTTACAGAAAATCTACATATTCAATAATAAAAACTATGAGTAACTAAATATTATTAACTGCCTAGTAATTTAAAAGCTATTGAAATAAGGCATTACTTTCTCTAGTTAAAATAGTCCTGCTGAAAAATTGCTTCCCATAAAATTCTGTGGGCACCAAATTTGGCCTAAAACGTGCATTAAAAAAAAATCAAGTATTATTTATCAGTTGTAATGGAAGCATGAAATTTACGAAACCTCCCTATTTCAATAGATCAAGCAGTCTTAAGCTACTTAAGACTTAATATAAGTCATATTTACTCACAATATTTAAATTATTTTTCTTTCTTTTCTTTTTTATACAAATACTTGCAGATCCAGTGCAGCCAGGCACTCCTCAACACTTGCTTGGCCCTTTACCAAACACAGAGCATTTTACTCTGTGAGAGTCTTAGCTTATCTATGAGTAAATTTTATTTAGTGATACTTGGCCTCTTCTGCTTCTTTTTGCCTGCTTTAACATATTTTAATAACCAAGATGAACTATTCTTCAAAGATTTTTAACAAACAGTTTTAAGGAAAAAAATCAAGTTCTTTGGGAATTTTGTCTTTCCCATTGTGATATTGCAGAGTGTGTCCTTGCTCCAAGGTCATTTTAAACCTAACTTTCAGCCAACATCTCAAGACATAATTAATCTGTCACAGCAATATCATTTCTGCCCTTAGCACCAAGAAAAATATTATCCCAGCTGATCCAAGAAAGGGCATTAAAAGGTTGTGAATGATTTTAGGATAGAAACTGTAAGACAACCTCAAATCCCAGTAGATATGCAAAAAGAGAAACAATGGGGAAATGCAGGCCCAGAGTTTGATAAATCAGGTGTTTTGTAGCTGCAGCACTTGCAATAGCAAAAAGTTTGGACTTCATAACTTAGAAAGCCACTTCCTATTGCAGAATTTCCATGGAAATTAAAAAGGAAAGCTTGTTGCTGTAAAGGATGGGAATTGTTGCATCATATAGAAGGAAAAGACTCACGGGTAACACAGTCTTTTTTCAGCTTGCCTGCAACAAAGAACAGGAAGTGGGAATGAAGAAGTAATTTATTTTTTATTTTATTAGCTATGCATATCAGTGGCTCCATTACCAAGCTTTCACAGGCTTGGGCTTTTATTTAGGAGAGGGTATTTATGGAAATGTTGTTAAAATGTCCCTCCACTTGGCTGGCCCTACATTTCACCTCCCTTCATATTCCCATCCTGAGACAATTCAGGCTGCAGAAAATAAACCTATAGACTGCAAGAGCTCACAAGGTATATTTGGCTTTAGCCTAGGTAACCGGGGCATGTTTGTGAATCAAATATTACAGCATGAAGAAAACTGTGGCTGGGTAGGGTGTCAGGCTGCAGTTGTCACCCATGAATCAGAGGCAAAGCCGTGGGCTCCGGGGGAATCCCAGGGATCAGCCTGGGAAGGAAACACCCCCTCAGCAACTGATGGGTGGCCATCCTGGACACGTGCTTGCCTTTGCATTTATCACAGGGGTTTGGTGTCACCCCTGGGTTAGTATTTCTCTCCAGAGCAATTCTTGGGAGTGGGGTTGATCTCCTCCAGCAAAGGGCAAATGCTTCAGGTGTCTTTCTGAGGGTGGCACAAAGCATCCTTGGCTTAGATGAGGGGCTGCTCTTTTAGATAAGTCCAGCTCGGTGAAATGCCCTACCATACCAGAAGTCCTCACCACCTACTGCTCTTACCTTTACTCAAAACATACGAAGAACCATCTCTCTTTCCTGCTGACAGATACTAACAAAAGTCAGAGAACTTTGTTATTAGGGTTAAAACCAAACAAAATGTCTGGCATCTGATTTTATTCACTGAAAAATTGCATCTGTTTAGATTTGAGGGAGGGATATGGTTTTAGTGCATTTGTTCATGATGAGCCAAGGGATGCTTCACTGGATTTACCTAATACACTCTAAAGAGAAGTGCTAGATACAACTTTTTATTCACATGGCAGCACGTGACCTGGAAAGATTAAGTCCTGCTTTCCAGATGCGCTTTGTGAGGAGGAAAATTCAGAAGTTCAGAAGAAAAAGGAAAATTAACCTTGAATAGGGACAATGACAGGTCACAGTGCATATATCTACATGGAGCATTGCCCACTGGCATCAGCAAGATCTGTCCAGGCTGCAGGCTGAGGATGTGCTTGCTCCAGGAGCCACAAAGCCTCCAGGCTTGCTTCAGGGCCAACGTCAACCACTTAAGACATGAGTTAAGTTTAGGCTTAGGTAGACAACCCCCATAGGTAGCGTATAGAATCATAGAATCATTTCAGTTGGAAAAGTCCTTTAAGATCATCAAATCCAACCACTAACCCAACACTGCCATGCACATAACTAAATCATGTCCCTCAGCACCTCCTCTACACACCTTTTAAATATCTCCAGGGATGATGACTCCACCACCTCCTTGGGCAGCCTGTGACAGTGTCTAACAATCCTCTTAGTGAAAAAAAATTTCCCAACCTCCAATCCAAACTTCTCCTGGCACAACTTGAGAATGTTAAGTTGTCCTTTTGTCCTATCACTTCTTCCTTAGGAGAAGAGACTGACCTTCACCTTGCTACAACCTCCTGTCAGATAGCTGTAGAGAGCAAGAAGAGCTTCCCTCAGCCAGTCTGAACACCCCCAGCTCTCTGAGCCACTCCTCATCAGACTTGTGCTCCAGACCCTTCCCTAGCTCTGCTGTTCATCTCTGGACATGCTCCAGCACATCAGTGTCTTTCTTGTAGCGAGAAGACCAAAACTGAAGACAGTATTCAAAGTATGGCCTCACCAGTGTCAAGCAATCACACATATCCCTGGAGAAGACCTTAACCCATGTACTATATCTGTAGCCCCTTACAGGAAAGCTACAGCTAAAGTGTTCTTTTAGCAATAGATGGATTATTCCTGCATGGTTTTTTGAAATGCCAAGACTGGCTGTGCTTTGCCCTCCCACAGAAGTGCATAAGGCAGAGTGATGGTACCTCACTATGAAGTCCGAGTGTGCGCTCTGCATGATCTGCTTCTCTGAGCGGATGTGCTCCTGTTGCCTTGTGTCCACAATGTGGCGTTTCTTCAGTATTTTCATGGCAAAAGTTTTTGATTCTTCACTTTTCAACTGGACCTTGGGTAAAGCAAACAAACAAAATGATTAGAAGCAAGGCACATCCCCCTGCCAAGCTGCGACAGTCCAACTGCATGGGGATCCAGTAATCCTACCACTCTACTTTCCAATAGGTCTCCTCTCCTCTTCAGTCATCAGCTGCACTTTGATATAAATAAGATTTTTAAACGTTTGGCCTATTTGGAAGTTTAAAAGTCAATTCTGAAACTCCATGTTTTTTAGGGGAAATCCAACTGTGAGAATTATTCTTGAGTCAGAAGATGTTGTTAGCTAAGGTAGAACATTCACAAAGCTTTTTTTCTAGAGCTAGTAACAAATGCACTGTCTCTGGCAGGAAAACACAGTCCATGGATGTTTGTGGAGAATAAGCAGAGCTGGCTTTCAATGGCACTGCTTGGTCACGTCTTTACTTTTAACCTTCAGCCTCAGCAATCTATTTTTAGCCTGATTTCCCGAGACGAGGTTGAACGGAGTTGTTTGCTTACTTGTCACTGTAACTCTGGTAACTTCTGAACCCTGAGCCTTCTCTAGCCCACTCTGAGGGACTAGTACTCGTTTCAAAGACAGCTGGAAAGAAGCCATCTTTTCTATCTTGGCTACCCCCTCTTAGTCACCACCAAATGAGAAACGAACCTTGTCATTGACCTACCAGGCCTCTTAGTTTGCTAAATTCTCACAGCAGCTGCTCACAATAATATTGCCAGTTAAATGCTCTTCCCTCTTTATAGCAAGAGTTGCCACTCCGTAAGTTCTATTTTGGTTTTCTTGTAAGAATTTGGCTTCAGCCAGTAGACAAACAGCTTTTCTGTCATCAAGCCCTGTCAGAAATCCAACTTGCCTTTTAGGTTACGAGACAACATTCATACCATCACAATTTATTTAATATTGCATCTATTTATATGTTTTCTTGGTAACAGATACACAGGCTGATATGAGACATGGCACCTTTCACACTTTTTTCCAGGCTGTGTACCATAAGCTTGAAGAGTTTCCTCCAAATCTACTTTGATCATGTAATGCTTAAGGTCATAGAGAAAATGCAAGGAGGGACGGTCTCTTCAGTGCCTCATCTTTGTCAGAAATTAAGCGACTACTCTGATGTCCACAAAAAGACATGACAGCTTAAGAAAATAAAACCTAAAAGGCTGATTCCCAGCTGGCAAATCAATTTCCAACACCAACACCTCAAGTGATTCAGAAATAAACTCTAATAAATTAGAGTCCACCCATCTATGGACAAAGTTGTCATTGCTAAGTTTTAAAATATGTATATATGTATGTATGCACTTCTCTATCTGGTTTAAAACCACTTGGGGTCTCATCTCCAGGTTGTGGCGTCTTATTTTCCCCACAGCTGGAGGCATTTCCCAGCCGACACGAAACTTAACTTTTTCCAAAGGCGCTATGCTGCACTTCACACTGAGACTTAAATAATTATTATCTTTGCATGAAGCCTATGTTTGCCATTTAATCTTCAGGAAGACTGGATACAAAGACAATCCACATAGAGCATTTTTCCTCATCTATGCAGTAGAGTTGCCCAGCTATTTATTTAACTGGTGAGACACGGCGCTGTCTTTGCTCTGTGGTTTAACCACAGTTCAAAGCAGAAAGAAATTCTGCATTTATGGCAGACTGAAAATGATAAAAACATTTTTGGTTTAGGGTTTTGGTTTTATTTTATTTTGTTGTTTCATTTTGAATAAATGGCATATGGATTTGAGTTCAACTGTTTGAACTAAGTTATTTGATATCATCCCATCTAAATCAGACCAGGCTGTTATCAGGGGAGCAGGAAAACGAGTGAGGTGAAAGGGAATGAAAAGAAAGTTAGGGTAAAATCTGAGCTGAGCAGAATTTACCAAAGCTTGCAAAAAAGTTAAGGTTTAATATCACTAAGCATAATCTTTTGGAAAACCTTGCCACACCAATTATTTCAAACAAAAGTCTGTGCAAATCCCTATTAGACATTAAAGATCAGATTTGTTTCCTTTCATCTTGTATTTTTTAAGGTTAGGGTATCCTTAGACAAATAATACTGACAGGCAAACCAAGAAAGTAGCTCCAGTAGCAAATTTGAACATTTCTTGGTCAATTTACTCATAAAACATTAAAAAAAAACAAAGTAAAAAAAAAGATATTTAGCACCCAAAACTTACTTGAAACATAAATTCCTATTTTCCTAATGCTAATCTGTACTAGACAGCAGTGTTAAACACAACAACCTGGTGGAAACTCAGAGAGGAATAAATTACAATATTACAGAATTAAGAGTACTATGAAAAAATCCCAGTGTGTCTCCTTCTAGTATTAGCATTTTAACATTAAGGATTCTGACTACCTAACTTTTGTGTCTTTCATTAGAAAGGCTATTTCTTTTATCAATTGCTGGTTATTTTCAGGAATGCCTGGGAACATGACAGAGAACCCGGGAAAATATCCTGCATTCCTCAACATACTTGCATAGTGTTAGAGTAAGTACAGGAAAGGAAATTACTACAAGGATGCTGAAGGCAGTGATTTTACTCGGTGTTTGATGATATTATCACTGCCATAATTGTTTAAACATAGAACAATCAGGCAGCCACAGTTAGCTAATCCAAGACTTTGACCTAATGCCACAGGAGAATTTCGATCCATTTTCCACTCCTGCTCCTGCTATGCTTCACAATGCTCAGGATTTGTGAGAGTTTGAGAGTGCAAGGGGATTAATTTGCATTAAACATGTTGATATACCAAAACAAGCTGCCAAGGTACAAATTCTAAGCCTTAAATTTTGAATCACCTGGTTGTCCACCTGGAAAATTAATTCTGAAAACTTCAACAGGCCTGAGTCCCCTCCTTGCTTTGGTGTTTCTGCCAAATGTGGTAACTATGAGGACTGTTTTTATGTTGTAAAGCTGAGGAACTCCAAGTAATTTAAATTATTCTCACAAATAGTAATTTTTAATATTAAGCTCCCAATACTTCATAGAAAAAAAAACCTCAAAGCCAACCAACATGTTTAATCCCAATTTCATTTCATTTCATTTTTCAATTTCATTAGAAAAGAAAATATCCAGGAGTCACCTGGACTTTTTATTTGAAAAAAAAAGAAACGTGAAGGTTGAGAAGACGAGAATGGCAGCTAAGAACATCCTGTCCTCCAATTATCATGCAAAAAAAAAGCACAGGAAGCCACAGAAGCCACAAGGATTTTCACTTTCAGCTCAGAAAGAGAGGCTACTTTGGGCAGGAAGCTCAGCCTCCCAAAGAAACCCACCACAAAAGTGCCTTATATGCTTCAGCAAAGGGAGAAGTGTGAAGGTTTCCATGGAAGGCAGTTTGCAAAGGAGCCATGCTTGTTACCCAGCTTGCGAGATCAGTTTTCACTCACTTGGAAGCAACATCTTGTATTTCAAAAGCCCTGGGACTATTGATTTGGTGGAGACTTGATGAAGCCGTGGGGTTCAATTGCTCTTCTCCAAGAGCAGCCAAGACAATGAGAGGATTGACAAAGAGTAACCCCCACCCTACATCAATCTCAAGTCTTGTTTTTTTTCAAGTTAAAATAATTTCTGGTCCTCGCCCTCTTACATTTTTCATTCTACTCCTTGTACTGACCTTACCCAGTCATTGCTCTTTCACCAGTGTGAAACTCTCCAAACTTGTCTCCTTGGAGATTCAGTGTACTGAATGGTAAGAGCAAACATCAAGGCCACCATAAATGTCCACAGTCAATCATGTGTATTTTGCAAAATATTCTGGTCCAAGCATTCTGGTGATGGGATATCACGTTCACATTTGAAGCCGTGGCCACATTTTCAACCAGCAGGTATTAACTGGGTAGAGTTATATGGGAAGAGTCACCTTTTAGTCTCTTCCTATCACACAAACTCACAGTGTTTGCCAGCCTCATGAAGAGGCAGCTGTTTCTATCCTCCATGTATGACACTTCTGAGACTGTTGAAGCAAGGAAGCCCCATAACATCAGGGTGGACAGGAGTTGAAGCAAGTGGCTTGCTTCTGTGTGAATCCCACAGCCATTCTCTCCTTGAGTGCCTTGCAGACGCGTGCATTGTCCATCTGGTGTTATGGCCTTTGGCTGTGATCCAGCATGGTGGATCACACAACAACATTCTTATGTCATCAGGTGTCTTTTGGCAGCCTGAGTCCTCATGACAAAGCTACCCCTGAGCAAACCCAAACAGATAGGTCATTATCTGAAAATGCATTCAAAGTTCCCTTGAAGAAGACATGAGGACATGGCATGGCAACTGGCTTCATTTTACTGCTCATATGTTGAATTCATAAGACTACCTTTAACTTTTCAGCACTGAGAAAATAATGCTGCTTCAGTAAAGAAACTTTTAAAAGTCCATTAGGAAGGAGGTGAAGATGTTTTGGAAGGAAGTCGAGCAGAAGAGGAATGCTACAAGATTGGGACAAGGTGCAAACACGAGGGAGAAGAGGAATGGAAAGAAGAGGGGAAGAAAAGATGGACAAGAAAAAGAGAAGAGAGAGGGAAGAGAGAGGGAAGGGAAGGGAAGGGAAGGGAAGGGAAGGGAAGGGAAGGGAAGGGAAGGGAAGGGAAGGGAAGGGGGAAGGGAAGGGATACAACCTCTCTTGCTTTTCCAAGACCATTAGACCTTAGCTGGCTTATACTGGGCTCCTTGTGCTTGTATGAAAATATTGGAACCACTCTAAAAGCATTGCATTGCTTTATGGTGTATAAACTTCTAAAACTTCCAAAACATAGTGTGCTTGAGGCCTGATTTTTTTTTTCTTTTTAACACATCTATAATTCATGTACAAATAAACATGGTTTTATGCTGTAGTGATTTTTCTGACTTTGTGGGAAAGTGGATATTGATGGGACATAATCCAGACCTCAGTGGAAAAAAATACTAAATGGATGTATCTATGTTTCTTATCCTTCCTCTTTCTCTGCCTCTATTTACTATAAATCATATATATGTATTATAAATAGTCTGAAATATGAGCAATTTCCAGGCAACTCCAGTTGGAGCTGAAGGGATACAATGCAAGCTGAACTTGAGAAACCGTAAATGTTAATAAATATTTACCACAATGTGGAACAAATCCCAAAAAGGATTAATTTTCAGTGACAACTAGTGAGGTGCCTGAACCTTGCCATATCTAGCTTGAGGATATGCTATTTTAACTAGATATATCTTTCACATCTGGTTGGCTTCCATTCCTTCATGATCTTCTTCTAGGAGAGGACCGCAAAGAACATCTGATTTTCTGAATTCCCATTTACTGTAGATGCTGTGCCTTTGGGCTACAGATCTTGCACGGCTATGAGTTTTCCAATAAGTCCTATGATTGTGGTTTTTTTCCTGCAAGGAACTGCTACAGGTAATATTTATCACTATGGTACTCCATGCAGATCCCTAAAGCTGTGAAAGGGCAACAGACCCAAGAGCATGAAAGCAGAGCTAAACATTTACTTGTATTTATATTTTACCATTCCTTTCTTTTGGCAGCTACATAGAGGTTCCAATTGGAATGGTGTTTGCCACTCAAAAATCTCCAGGTTTCTTCTCACGGATATAATGGAGGTATTTGAACACAAACATTCACAGCGGGCTGGACACTGCACTCACAAAATCCTTGCTCAGGAGCCTTTTTGCTGATCTTCATGGGAGCTGGCTGGGTTCCCAGCTGAATAAGAACACACAGCGAGTGAAGTTTGTGCAAGTCAAAAATATTTCGTTTACTCTGGAGATGTGGCTATTTCCTAAACACACAGTAATGGTGAGCTTTTAGGAGCTGCTCAGAAGCTTTACTTGAAGACATGTGTCCACAACTCACAGACAAGTTTTTTGTTACTCTTGTCTCTCCTTGAATGGAGACATGAGTTGGGCACAGTGATACTGCTATGACAAAGATGCTTTTCCAAAGGGCTTTTGCTAGCTGTACATTCTCCTATACAGGTATTATTCAGACACAATGGAGTCAGAAATCTGTGCTATCATGAAACGGGAATCACGTTAAATAATAACCGCAGTGTTCAGGAATTGAAGCGCAAATGCTTTTGCTTGCTGGGTATGCCCAAGGTCCTTTGCTTTCTGCTGTTTCCCAGCTAGATGCATTCAAATCAATAAAAATAGATGCAGCTGTTGCTGAGCACAGCATTTGCAAGCTGAGCTCTCCTAATCCCAACAGCTGAACTGCTGCATGAACAAAGCAGCAAATTCCCCTCCCCCCTTACCCAGCGAAAGAGTACAGCATGCTTTTACCACTAAATATATTTATGTTTTTCCAGGATGAAACAGATTTCCCCACAATACTACTCTTTGCCTTACAACTTGGTTTTTTTTTTTGACATTTCTTTTTATTAAGCAAGTGAGGGAATACCTTGCTCATACTTATGCCTCAAAGCCTATTGTGGTTTTCAGTAGTGCAGATCTCTCCATTACAATTTGGAAGGTCTTTTGCACATGTCCTTAAGGTCAGATTTAGCCACTTCCCTGAACTAAGGCTTAGAGAGAAACTGTAGTTTGCATAGCTAAATTCTAAGCACAGTGCTATGTACAAACAGGTACAGTAATGAGACTGGGTTAGGCTGGAAAATAAGTCAAGGCTCAAAAAAATATATCTAAGATGGAAAGAAAAATCATGGAGTAAAAATCAAGTCTTTAAGATACACTACAGGCGGAAATTTTGAAAGATGTATCAAGAATTAACTACAAGTGGGCAGCAGGGTGGAAGCTGTTCATGACAATGACTTTATTTTCTTTTAAAAGTCTATATTCAATTAGTTGGGAAAATGCTCAATATCATATCACAATCTGAGTGCTATGGGATTCTACAGGAAAAGAAATAGCAAAATTACACGCTATAAATACACCTAAGTATATTCTAAAAAATGCACAGTCCTTGGAAAACCTCAGCTATTTAACAATTAGAATTGCTTAATCAAATACTCAACTGTGCTAAAAACTTGTAATTCTATATTTTGATCCCTATACTGAAATTTTATATCTAGTGCTTGACAACATGTACAATTAAGTTTTTTTATAAGCAAGGCCATTGAGCAATATAATAAAATTTGTGCCTTTCTATAAAGACCAGAGGTAAATATTATTTTTCAAAACTGTCTAGAAGGAAAATGCTAGAAAGCAGTGAGGAATGTAAACTGTTTCATCCATAACATCATTCATATAAAAAGTAAATAGCAGAAGAGGGGTTATAGGGCTAAAATACATGAAACCAAATGAAAAAATTCACTACTGTGGTTTCTTCAAAATATCAAATAGACCTAAAATCTATAATCCCATACATGATCTAGCCCCTCTCTTGAGTTTGGCTTTGTTCACAATATACCATCTATTTTTATGTCTTATTCCTGTGTCCAACCAGATGAAGTGCCTGGTTTGACAGCTCATGTCCTGATCCAGCCCATGACATCTCACCTTTTCCATCTAGAAAGAAGGTATTTAATTCCATCAGCAACTGAAAATCAAAGGACAAATAAAAAATAGCTCTGCAGTGGTCCTGCACCATCTGCTAGTATCATTAAAATTAAGCATCCTGCATACAGTTAAGGAGTGATGAAAATAAAAGGGCCAAATGTTTATAACCAGGATTTTGCTCAACTATGTAGCAGTAGTATCGCTGTCAGATGAATGGGGGATTTCCTCAGGGACCTGATTTTCACATCTCTCACATCTCAGTTTCCTCTCCTTGATGGTACCCAAAGGAAAGGAGCCAAAGGTTTCCTGACAGTTAAAAATAAAATTAAGAGATTTCAAAGACAAGACTGTTCTTTCCAATAAAAAGCTTTGTGATAGCTGAAACAAAAGGATAGCTATGCAATTGGAAATTTCCACTAACAAATATCTAAACTATGTCAGTCTACTGGAAGACAACTATGACATTTTCTTCATTACTATCTAATTAATTCACTAATGGTTTTGTTTACAAAACAGGCTAGAGGCTATAATAAATTTGATTGCACTTCATAATCTGTTGCCAGATTTCTCTTAAAACATGAATAAGAATGAAAAATTTTATATTGTCAAGCTTAAAAAGGTCTTGTACAGCCCCAGTAAAACACGGCCAACACTAAGGCTTCATTTTTATGTGTATGTCTTTATTAACCTCCATATTGTAAAGGAGTTTAGCTTTTACTGGCTATCATCAAGCCAAAAGGACTTCAAGGGGATCTGTCTAGTATATGGGACCATAAAACACTTTCATTAAAGGCTTAGATTATGAAATAAGAAGAATGTTATTAACTCTGCACCTATTAAAATCAAGCTAGAGATGGCTGGAGCATTTTTGAGAAGAGTAAGGGAATTCAAACTAACTTTCACAAATTGAAGAGATGACCTGAAACAAAAGGAACACAACTTAGTAGCAGCAAACTGCTGCCCCTAGTTGTCCAACTCCACCTGAGAAGAAGAAGGTCCAGGTTGGATTAATGTGTCTGGTTTCAGCACTGTGCCAAAGAGGTGAGAGCCAGCTGAAGAGTGAGGAACAAGAATGATCATGGTCATAGAAAGCTTGAATTACATGCAATGCTTAAAAGAAGCACATCTATTCTTTCAGAGTTCTTCATGTTCACACAGTGTAGTGGGTCTGTGTGGCCAGGTTCTGGTAGTGGAGGCCTACAGTAGTGGCTTTAAAAAAAAGAGCTGCTAGAAGCTTCCCTTGTATCTCACAAGGCCAATGCCAGTCAGCTCCAAGACGGACCTGCTGCTGACCAAGGCCAGGTCAATTAGCGATGGAGGTAATAACTCTGTGAGTAACATGTTTGAGAAGGCGAAGAAGTTACTGCACAGATGTTAAACTGCAACAGCAGCAGCAAGTGAGAATGTGAGAACATCTCTGCAGACAACAAGGTTGATGAAGAAAGCGGGGGAGGAAGTATCCAGGCACCAGAGGAGAGATTCTCTGCAACCTGTGGTGCAGCCCATTGTGAGGCAGATTGTTTCCGTGTAGTCTGTGGAGGTCCACAGTGGAGCAGAGATCCACCCGCACCCTGTAGAGGACCCCATTATAGAGTAGAGTGGATGCCTGGGAGATGTTGTGACCCCGTGGGAAGTCCATGCTGGTGCAAATTCCTGGCAGGACTGGGGAAACTGTGGAGAGAGGAGCCCACACCAGAGCAGGTTTGCTGCCAGGACGTGTGACCCCATGGAGAGCCCACGCTAGAGCATTTTGTTCCTGAAGGGCTGTTTCCCCCATGGATGAGACCCATGCTAGAGCAGTTAACTGTTGCCTGTGGGAAGGACCCACGTTGGACAAGTTTCTGGAGGATTATCTCCTGTGGGAGGGACATCACACTGTAGTAGTGGGAAGTGTGAGGAGTCCTCTCCTGAGAGGAAGCAGTGGCAAAGTCTATCTCTGATGAACTGACCATAACCTCTATTCTCCAAGTAGAAACTTGTGAAGAATGGAGAGGTGGTAGGAGGTGGCTAGAAGTTCAGGTTTCATTTCTCATTTCCTTGCTCTGTTTTGATTGATTGTTAATGAATCAAAACATTTTTTCCCCAATCTCAGTCTGTTTTGTCTGTGATGGTAATTGATGAGTGATCTCCCAGTCACTGTCTTGACTTGTGAACCTTTTGTTATATTTCTCTCTCCCCTGTGCAGTTTAGGAGGAATTGATAGAATGACTTGATGGGCACCTGGCACCTAGACAGGTTTAAACCACCACATATGGTAGTAGTCTTCAAATCAATATAGCCTCAAAGGATTGTATGTATTTGTTCTTCAAGTCTACTACAAACTACTGCAGCAAGATGTTAGACACTAGGAAAAAACTTCCTGGAAGTCCCTAAAGACTTCAACAACAAATTAAGGGATACTGGTCAGAGGTGGTTAGGTATATTTGACTCCTCCTTGATGATGATTTCTTTAGGTCACTTCCTACCTGAGGTTTAATGACCATATGGTTGAAATATCTGCTCTAAGTGACACTAACTCAGCAAAACTGCTGAATGTTAATACATATGAGTAAACATTTTGTCAAGCAAGGGGTAAAAACTGAGACTGTCCTTAATCTGCCTATTGCTGAACTGAACAAAGATGTAGCTGAAACCAAATCTCAATCAAGCTTGCAAACAGGTGTGGAGAAAATATATTATTTTTTAAATTTTATAACAAAAGGAGTGATTTAAAATCTTCTCCTTCTGTCATTGCTGAGTGGTTGTTGTAAGTAATAACTGTGTAAATCAACATAACAAAAGGCGTGTATTCAGGTATGGACCTGTGCTACCTGTGCTCAGCCAAGACCTACATGAAGTGATTTCACAGCAATAATGACTCTAATCCCATATATTCAGATACTCCAATACATTTATGTCAGAGCTGTCTGAAATAATCTTGATCTAAATCCAGAATAACTGACCTTGGATAGATGATTAGAAACACAGGATTTAAATTAAAAGGAAATTAAAGAACAAAGACAGGAGCAATAAGGTTCAGGAGAGATAATTTATGAAGGCCTGACCTACACGACTGTCCTCTGCAAAGCAGTGCTTTGTGGGACATGAATTTGAGATGACATTCTCTAGCCCAACATACTATTCACAGAATCACAAAATGGTAGGGGCTGGAAGGGACCTCTAAAGATCAGCTAGTCCAATCCACCTGCTAAAAATAGGTCCGCCTAGATCAAGTCACACAGGAACACATCCAGGCAGGTTTTGAAAACCTCCAGAGACTCTACACCCTCCTTGGGCAGCCTGTGCCAGGGTTCCCTCACCCTTACAGTAAAACAGTTTTTCCTATGCATCTCAACACAGATGATGCTGAACTGTCACAATGCTGAGAAGCTGAGCTGCCAAAAAGCAGTGGATGCATCTGTTAATCTGTGCTATTAAAAAACAAGAAGCCACTTCTCCTGTTTTCTTTCTGCCCTGCTAAGGGAAGTATACACCAGCCCTGTGAGACGTCCTGGAGCAGCTTGCACCTACTTGGCAGCTCTCCGAATTGCAGATGGGTTGTCCTAGGAATGTTGCACTGCCAGCCCTGGACAGACTGTGGTGTCTCCAACCCCCCTGCTTGCTTTTCAAACACTGAGGATCGCACAGGTCCTGCTGTAACTGAGCAAAAGCTTTTATTTACTTATGTTCCATCAGCAAAACTGATGTCCATCTAAAATAGCGCTGCTACTAATCAGCTGGCTTCTTCCTTTGAGAGAAAGCTGGATAAAAGTTGATTACAAAAGCATACAATATCCACAAGAACAAAACATGTTGCAAGACGCACTGTGTAGCCATCACAAAACTGAGCAAATAACATATAACACCAAACTGTTGGAAATGTTTCTTGACATACAGAAAATAAAACTATTCAGCAAAACAAGACAAAAAGATATTTCCACATGTAATCTCCATAAAACTGAAAAGAATTTAAATTTTAGGCTAGCTCATCTAAAAGCTATGTGTTTGTGTATGGACGCATCAAAGAGATGACCTCTCCAAACAGCCAGCATTCACAGAAGTGTCAGGAAAACTAGCATGTATTAATACAAACCACTTCTGGAAATTACAATGCAGACCAATGGGAGCATTATTCCTTCTTGGCCAAAAAGACTCAAACTAATATCCTGACATTCCAGTTTTCAAACAGATATCAGTAGTTGAGGGGATCTTGTCCACAATGACCAAGCTATAAAAATCCTCTTCCTTGCAAGGAAAAGATTTTATTTGATCAATTTTACTCTTGGAAAGTATGAAAATGTGAATGTTTTCTAGGAACAAATGCCAACATTTCTGTGCACCAGCAGGCTACCTTAATACACGCAATCAAGAAGAGAGTCAACGCCTCTGATACATTTTGTATTGGTTAATTTTTTAGCCTTAAATTCTAACATATTTTTCATGAAGAGGACAGAAGCAAGAGGTAAGAATTCTGGGCTCAGTTTTGACACAAAGAATATTTTCTTGTTTTAATAACAAAATTTCCCTCAGTAGTAAAGAATAAAATCTGGAATGCTAAAATAAGCTTTTAACTATCCTTTAGCCTTCTGTGTTCAACTCATTATTAGTTCAGAACTACAAAATATGACCTTAACCAGAATTCTCCTACTTCCTACAAGGAGAGAGGCACTCACTCCTGAAGAAAAACCCTAAGAGATGATAGAAGTATTTTTCCTTTGGCAGTCTGTATAGGTGGCACCAGGGCTTCTTGGAGGCTGATGAGATCTGGACATCTCCTAAGATTTAAATATTTCTACCTGACCCTTATATGATATGTTGAAGTGTTAGAGCCTATCCTCTCCTGCTTTTCCTCACACACTGGCCAAGTGTCATGCATTTAGTTTCTGTCAACATCTCAAAGTTTCCAAATTAATGTCATGAGCAGACAGAGTAGATAGAGGACTGGCTTGTGGCCAACAGTCCAATTTGCTTTCATATCTGTACAGTTTGAGTACAGAAACCCCTCAGCAAGACAAACTCATGCACATCCCCAGGAACATCTTTAAGTTCTCAAACATCCTTAAAATTATGTGTCGAAAAAGCCTTAAAAATAGAAACAAAGCTCACGAGCGTCTTCACAGGATTCAAAACAAGCCCCAGACTTGTAGCTCTCTCACTACAGGTCACTTCAGGCAGACAGCCATGATGTTAATTTAGGAGATAAATCTCCTGAGCTTTCTGCTGTTGTCAACAGAAGGTGAAGGGTCTTCAAAAGGGAGGTTGAGTGCAACCTGAACTAAACTGCTCTAAAGCATCCTTGGCAGCAGATGACTATAGAAGGAGTGGGGAAAGGACAGCCTTTCCAGGCCATGGATGAGCTCTTCCAAAACAACAGTTGCTAATACAAAATAAATAAATACATACATACATAAATAATGTAAACCCAAACTCCAGGAAGGGACTAGCATTCTCACTGACATGCTGTCCTCCACATAATTTTACATACATTCAAACAGAAACAAATCACACAGAAGAGTGAATCACACTTTTAACACAGAATTTATTCATTATGTCACAAATAATCACCAAAACACTTAATTTTGCCAGTTTTCCAATTCCTAGCAGTACAAGTGTGCTTGTGTCTCATGGGGTTACGGAGCAGCCATTTCCCCAAAGTTTTGTGATGGCTGCAGTAACTCTGTTCCCTTTTCTGATCCTAATTTAAAGTTCCTCACATATTGTACCAGTGTCTAGTATCAGAAGCTCCTCTGTGATCAGCACTGTGATGTAAATTAAGCTCCCTCTTTCTATTATAAGTTTTTGTATTTACATGATATTACAAAAAGGTAATGCAACAGTTGCCATTTTGGTCTCCTTCCACTCAGGCTTTGTTTTAATAAAGACTGCAGAGCTCTAAAGCCAAGCAATGCAAAACATTGAATGTACAGCTTTCATGATAACCAAGCAGTATTACCTCTAGACCTGAATTAGAAACTGCATAGAGGAGACACTGTACCACTACTCCAGTTTTGGTTAACTAAGATTTTAGTTTACTCTTTCAATCTCAGCACTTAACAGCCACATAACTCTTCAAGTTGTTTTTAAAAGAGAATCACTGCCATAGGACTACCTGGGGAGAGATGTGTGCTCCCCTCTCAACCTGGTACATAAATTGTTCTTGGTTACTGCAAAGCATTTATCCATACATTTTTATTTACTGGAAAATGTAATTCAGCCTTCTTTAACCATTAGAAAATATCTAATCCCATTACATAATTTTCTTGCCCTTATTCAGGTGTAATAATGAAGAAAAATCAAAATACTCCCAACATAATACTTATTCTAGGACATTATACAAACTTCAAAGAAGAAAAGGTTACCTACCAGCTCAACTCGACCAAACCCTCCGACTCCAAGGGTGTCAATGATGTTGAAATCAGACAGTTTCAGGTTAGCGAAGAAGGCAGCTTCGGCTTCGTATCTGGATTTTTTTATGCGAAAAAACGGAAATTTCTTAGAGGTGGAAACATGAGTACTGTGCAATACTGTACCCGAATGGCATGAGTGTGGAACAGCCTTTACCTGCTTAATTTCCATCTTATCTTTTACAGTTTGCTTTTGTTCACACTCATCCTTTTGCTGGTCCCGATTATAGCATCACTCCGATGTGCATGGTTTTCCAAGTGAGAAAAGCAAACATACCTACTGCATACCTACAATGCAAATGTCTGGTATTGCAATTCAGCTCCAGCTACCCAGGAAATGCTACATTTTGATATTCTCTAATTGATCTTCTCACAGGTGAGGTTTTTTGGTATCTTTAAGTATTTTTGGAAGGTAAAGTCTCTCATATGAGTTTTTCTTATCCACAGGCTGGCAGTAGTTTCTATAAATGTTTATTGGAAGTGGCAAGATCATTAAGGTCCCTGGAGAGAAATCACAGCCAGGTTTTATGAAATCAGATCCGATAAGCTGCGAGCTGGTGTGCAAATGCCTGAAATGAATTACTTCAGTCACATATCAACATTCCTATAAGAATATCTTCACTTCTTTTCCTCCTGTAAACTCACTTGGAGTAGACATCCCAATCCAGGAGGTACCAAAATCCAGATGCTCTCTCTTAAGCCCATGTGCAACTGTCTCACAACACAAGTTCACCAAGCCCTTGACTGAGGAAGCATGCAAATCGAACACATGCAAGCCTGCCAAAATAAGCTTCCCATGACCATCCTCATGAATATGATTCCTCTAAAATAGCTTCTTGTCAAGGTTTATGGTATTTTTAGAAAGGCTTGGAGGGGAAATGGATGAATAGGATCCACCCACTCGGTAAAGCTTGACATTCAGCTGCCAGAGAAGTCCCTGTGAGTGTACGACATTTGGCCGCTGGTGGCACAGACTTGTATGGGAAAAGAGTGTTGACGGGATTATGAAGGCAGGCATGGAAGGTGTTAAGGGGGGGTTGACTTATTTTTCAGAACTTAATTTTAGCCATAATGTCTTGCAGTTAACAGATCATAATCTGCTATTCCACTCAGATGCCTCATTGGTGCATGATAATGCTGGCATAAAGGTCATACATATGTATCCACCTGTCTGCCTTTGCAATAGACCTTGTCCATCACACCTGTCTCTAATTCAATAATAGGATGGAATTAATTTACTGACTTATTCCCTTCAAATAACCTTCTTTATTTAAAACTGTAATGATATTGGGGGAGAGGAAAAAATAGTTTAAAAGGAAATACAGAAAGAGATATCAAGAAATGTGAACGGTGACATTGTCAGGCCCCAAATCCAGTTCCATAAAGCCCAATTTTATTTGGGGGGTGCTGTCAACAAATTACTTAAACTCTGCTTTATTATTTATTCTGTCACTAGATCCTCTCAGTGACCTTGCTTCTGCAGCCACAGCAGCCTGATGTATCCGATTTTGGAAACCAATCAGTACTGAGCTTGCTCTGAACTTGGGATAACCTTGTGTGACACAGCTATTTATCGATAGCTTTATACTCATTATGAGGTGCATACTAAACCTGTCACTAAAAAGCCTATGCCAAAGGAAAGATGTGTTTATACACTTTCTCTTCTAAATCACAGCAGACACATCATTTCAGGTGTGACAGAGCAATGAGATGGGTCTAATTTTCATGATAAATGTATAGACTAGTTAAAAGCCTATAATGATTTGTAATTGCTAGGAAGATGAAATCCCAGCATGGAAAATTTCCCTTCAATAGTCAAACAACAGATGCAAAACTTCAGGTAAAAAAGCTCTGCATTACCTTTGCCCTGCATTACCTAGGCCTGGGAGCGGAAGGAAGAGCTAGAGAGGCAGTGGACCAGCTACTCCCTCTTCTCTCTGGGCAGCTAGGGAGGATTTCTCAATGCTCGACAAGCAAGGTATGAGAGATGCTAATCAGCCAAGTGTTAGAAGGGTTAGGGTCTCCAAAAACACATGAGATAGGAGAAATAAGTTTTTTCCCTATAAATCCTCTTACCCTGAAAGACGGACAAGTCCTACAAAATCATGTATAGCTCACATCACACGATGTGAAAGGACAAAAAACAGGTAAGACATGGTACAATGCTGGCAAATTCCACCAATACTGTCAAAAATCCCCCAGTTCAAGGGAAGATGGGATTTTTTTCATAATTTTGTGTGTTGAGACACAGAAGCTGAAAGCTCTGCTGATGGCTTTTAAAGTGAAAAAAAAAAGTGTTCTTTTATTATTTTGCTTAGAAAATGTACTTGCAGCACTATTGTCATTGCTTTTTGAAATCTCTTGGATAATTCTCTTTGACAGACTGCTTATGTGTAATTAGTACATACAAGTGCAATGAAGCAGGTAAAACAAATTGGATGCAGTTTTCCAGATACTGTGCAACAGGCATCCAAAAACCCCCAACATTTCAAAAAAAATATATGTATTAAAACCAAAACATAGGTAAATTCTGTTTTATTGCCAGCTATGAAAGGTCAAAGTCCACTTTCAAATCAAATTCCTATAAATTAACAGGAGTTACATACTTCAGCCCTGCAAAGCTTCAGAATAAATCTCCTGTGTCACTTAAATAAAAATATCAAAATGCAAACACTACAAATCATCTCCTAAATCAGAAATTAGGGTATAATCTTTATTTAAAATTTAGAATATGAATTCAAGTTCTGTCCTCCAACCTCCTTAATTTGAACGTGCTGCTCCCTTAACAGAAACTCATGAGAATTTGCAGTGTGTACTCCTTGCTTGACAAAAATATAGTGAAAAACATATGTGATGTCTCAAAAAAAAAAAAAAAAAGGCATTGGGAAGGCAGTGCAAAGAAATACAGAAGTTGTTTAAAAATGAATATTGATGTGTCAGTAGGAAAACATTCCATTCTGGAATAGGTTGAAAAAATCTGTTATGCTGGGGAGGATGCTTAGGATATTCCCTGGGAATATAACAGAGATGGGATGGATAGTAGAGACAGTTTGATTACATTTATGCAGTATGACATTGAAATAACTCAAAGAAAAAAATACATGTGTGCAGGATAGGGTGTATTTTTTCTGGGTATCACTTTGCAGAATCCACAATCTGTACCCATCTGGTACTTAGCAGTCTTGTGAGAGAAGCAGCTATATTCTAGATATGCAGCTGTATGCCAGTTCATCAAGACTTTTCCAACAAGAAAATGCCTTTTTGACCTCTGGAAAAGTTGGTGATGTAAGTTCCTAAATTAATTGAGAAGAGGTGTACTGGGGAGTCATCTTGAGCAAGCATGTATGCTGATCAGCATCACACCCAAGTTCAGTGACATTCTGGACCTGCACAGATGCAAGCCTCAAACTTTCTATGCTAAGATTTCTGGGGTTTTCAGACTCTAGCTGAATATCAATGGATATTTTGGTAATTGTGCTTCATGCCCCAGTTATCACGGGCCAAAATGCCTGGAAAATCCTAACTACAAGTGCACAAAAAGAAAAGATACAGAGAACATGTGATCCAAACAGGGAGAAAAAACAAAAAGTCTGCTCTTTGATAAAAAGCTTTTAAAATTAAGGCTGAGATTTTCACAAGAGCATGTGGGAGGCCAGGTATCAATTCTCAATGCACTGTTAATGGGACTTCTTAGCTTATTGAAACCAACCCTGCCAGAGCTTCTAGTCCACTCCTGTAGCTTAAAGGAGAGCTATCTTCTCCAGAGGGAATGTCAGGAGGAGATGTCCAGATCTAGGTGAAACATGAGCATCCTGGAGATTCTCCCAATCTCCTCTCTGAGGTTTTTTGCAAATCTGAATGACAGAGGTACCTACTGAAATCTTACTCAAATGAATTTCTGCAACAATCTTGCCCTAACCAGTATCTGTACCCTCCTATGGAAGTATTTGGGCTTGAGACCACCACTTCTTTCTCTCCTTCCAAATAAAACACTTACTCCTAATGAACTGCTAATTAAAATGCCTTGATTCAGCCTCCTCTGGCATAGACAGGCATCACATGCAAGAAACCAGAGTAACCAGGAGGATCAGGAGTAAATATCATTGTCCACACATCCTGTTACTTTGAAACAGCAGTGCAAGAGCCACAGCAGAAGCATTTGGGCAATGCCTGTTATGCAGAGCAGGAGAGGAAAATACGTGGTCTCTTGCACAGCTGGAGGTTTCCAACCATTTAAATGAGTAATTGCCTCCTAGTATGGTGATTACATTGAAACACAGTTGAAGCTTTTTCTCTCAAAACTATGAAAACCATCATAACATAGGCCTCTAAAAAGGTTAAAAGAGACAATGTGAGGAGCAAAGGTTTGCAATTACTCAATCGCTTAGCTTTACTAAACTAGCTCCTGATTCCTATCACATGAGCTGTGTGTGTTGGGAAACATTAGACATCTGTTACCAAACTGTCATCTTGATAGAAAACTTGGCTTCTTTCCACCTGCATACTGTCAACTAGATGTAAATTGCAACCAAATGGGAACCAACCACCAACTCCCTGATAAGAGTGAATCTAACAGTTTTGGGTGGATAAAACCACAATTTTTGAGCTTTCCTCAGTGATAGATACCTGCTCTAACAGTTATTTTGTCAGCCTTATATTCAGTTTTGTCAGCTGGCCTGATCACTTTATCACCCATTGTTGAGGCAATGTACTTCTGCAGGTAGAAATATTGAATCTCTGCAAAGAGTAGAATAACTAAAGTTGAAATACTTGGATCAGACCAGCCTGCAAGAAGAGACACAGGAAATGAGCTTAAGAGCCATAGGTGAGCGGGGGAAAAATTAATCACAAAAGGAAACCATATTTCTGTGCCCACTAAAGAACAGAGTCTGTCTCCTATGATCCTGAAGATATACCTGGATTCTTAAGATATTGCTCATTTATTTTTAGCATGCCGCTTCAAGTGATGTGGCACTTGAAAAAAAAAAAAAAGTTTGTGATAGATGAAAGCAAAAAATGCCCCAAATCCTCTACTTTGTGACTATTTTTTTCTGTACATCTGAAGATGCGTCTTTTAGCCCCAGTGAAAAAATCCACCTGGGTCTAGTCTACTCATGCATCTGGCAGCTGTTTGCCCACCTAGTACCCTAAAGTCAAAGCAGGCTTTCTGGATTGGATTCATGCTATCAAGGTAAGAGGGATGCAATTCTAAATGTGAATGAAAAGTGGCAGAGGACACGCATCAAATTCATGTAACGAAGAGCCTTCGTTATCTGAAAGCGATGTAAGTAAGAGCAGATGCAGCAAATGATGGTAGGGCTCCCATGCCTTCTCCCTGCTGGCCAGCCCCCTTCCCCGCCTGCTCGAATGCCTCTGAAAAGTTCAGGTTCACATATTTCTGAGTGATTTCAGACAAAGGGAAATCTATGAATGGTCATATGGGTGAAAGCAAAATAAAAAGCACTTTGTGTTAGGTCCACACGAGATCCTTACCTTTAACTATGCCCTGTTTGAGTGGGGCTCAGAAGATTTAGTCACATTCAGGCAACAGACAGAAGCATGGCACAGCAACAGTGTATTTTACACAACCAGCAAGATCCAGAGCCTGGGAATGCCTGAAAGCAAATTCTTGAGAGGCATTGAGTGCAAATCCGTATTTCTTTATGGTCCATTGCCACTCGTCCTCTCAGAAGTCCCACCCCATGTGCAAAGCCCTTCTTATCTAGTATTTCTTCCTGGTATCAATCCACTTGGGTCAGTACACTTGAGGGGGAAAGTGGGTGAGGGCTGGGGCAGATGTCCCTTGACAAACCATTGCAGCAAAACCCCCCCCAAAACATGGGTATGAACCCAAAAAACCTGTTGGAGAAGACCATAACATGCTCATCAGGCTTCTCAGAGTATGATTCTGCAAAGTGAAGAGCACTCTCGGGTCTCCATAGACTTGTATTAGCCAAAAGGGAGATGCTTGCCCCAAAATTACACTCCGGCAGAGCAGGCAGTTATAACAGAGAATATTCCTATATCCTCCTTCTCTGTATAGGAAATGCATGTGTTTTGTGTTTCTTCCTCCAAGTAGATGCACAAATATACCTTTTAACTTTCAAATGTTCCTTTCAGATAAACACTGGTATCAAAAGGAGAAAAAAACCCCACATTTTTTACCTATTTTCTGTCAATCGCATAATGTTACAGAAAAGCTGAATTCATTTAAAGCTCTGTCACATTATTGCAATTTATTAGCTTGTTCACAAAGACAGGATCACAAAATTGTTCCAGGACATCTCCATTGGCAGTGAAAGTGGGAATGAATGCCGATCAAAGCAAGCTGTGGGATAACAGTATTGGCACAGGATGACTGCGATATCTACTATCAGCAGTAAGGTTGCTGTTGTCCATACAGCCTCGAGTGATGTTAACCAAGGAGCATTGACATGCCATTTCTCTAAATCCAAATGTGGTTTTCTGCCCTTTCACACAGACAACAGACTGAAGGCACATTAGCATGCCCATAAATAATTTCTGCCTGGTATTTGCTGTCCTAATGCTAACCCATTCCTGAGAGGGATGGGTGCTATGGTGTTACCCACAGATGTTGACTTGTTAGGATTTACTTGCAGATGAGGATTTGCTGTCCTGCACCAAGGAAGACCAAGGAGGAGAACATCAAACTCATCTTCTATTCTTCCATTTTTTTCTAATTGCAAACAACACTGAAAAAGTAAAAGATATGTATTGATCTATCTATATATATAATGTAGATAGATAGATATAAAGAGAAAACATGATAACTAATAACCCATCTTTTCCTTAATTCAGGTCTCCTTCTTCCAGACCATCCTTCTGAAGTCAGCAGTGCCGTGGCTTTAACTCCCGATTTAGCTGCTACCACTTCTACATCTTACACCTTCAGCTGAAAATCCAAATCAAGAGGAATTTCATTTGGATTTTTAAGAGCAACATGGTAGTGGTGACGATGCAATTGAAAGCTAAAGCTGCAAGGATCATTGCATCGAAAAGAAAGGCTATCTTTCTTTTCAAGTTCCTGTTGTTGGGGCTAGATTTTCCCACCACCACTTGAACTTGCAGTGTACTTGCCTTTAATGACTTTCACATCAGGAGAAATAGCATACCTCCTGGTTTAGATTTTCTTACAGAAAGTGAACATTTGAGTGGCAGCTAAAATGACATTAAAGCTATGGCATCTCTAACTTCCTCTGGAAAGGGAAGGAGATCTGAAATTAAAAACATAAAGTTAAAAAACTAACAGAGAACTTAATTTTTTCTCCCTATTTTAAAAGCACATTCCTCTTTAATTAGAACTTGGCAACATGAACATGATATTATGATGTGAAAATAAACTATGCTCATCATATGTTGTTTTAGTAGTTAAGCAAATATATGATTTATTTGAATTATGGGGCTTTGAAGACTGAGAAATTGGAGACCAATTTCACTGAGAAATGTAACTGAATCATTCAAATACAGTCAGTTAAAACATCTCAGAAATATCTTCTCATCACTCAGACTAACTTTGAAGCTAATAATGTCGAACTTCTAAATGTGCCAAGAGATTGATAACAACTTATTAAACAACTTATGTCTACTGGGTTCAGTACAGCCGAGGTATCAACGATATGAGCACTGCAGTGTGTCTTTACCTGTGACAGCATGTGCAGGGAGCAACGTTATTAGGAAAAAAAACCTCCTAAAATAAAAATGTCACCTTTTATTCAGATGTTTGCAGTGGGATCCTCTCCTGTCAACACAGGGAGATGCATCATTCCCTTTAAAACGTATGACTTCTCGCACATATCTAAGCTCACAATCAAGCCTCCCTGAAATAAATCCAACTCTTTATTGTCCTAGTAGATACAAGGGTTTTCTGAAAATGTGTGTGTAATTTGACAGCCTGCACCACATTATTACACATCCACACAATGCTCATGTGCCAGGAATATGCCAAAGCTGGAAGAACCAAACAAACTGAGATATAAAATACAAGTATTAATGCAGAGTGCTTTCAATAGAGCACAAGGTTATCAGGATAGTTTTTAGGGAGCAGGGTCCCTGGTTTTCACTGAAAGTCAAAGGGAGATCATCACTGAAGTGTGTATTTTATTTTCTACATGCATGTGTTTCTCATTCAACCTCTAATGATTCTATGATTCTGAAAGGACTCTCTCTGGGCTCTGCTTCGAGAAGTCCTGGTTTCAGCTTTGGTTAAAATAACATTTGCACTTTTGTAATACAGCTAATGACAAGAATGTCCTGAAATAGTTCAAACAAGATGCTCTATGGAATAGACTTACAAAAACAAGACTTTAATCAATTTCTATTCAAAGGGATGAGGGAGGATGTGGAGTATTCCTTCCTTTGGTGATGTTTCCTGTTCTGCACAGTATTAAAAGATATTGCTGAAGGAGGGGTTTTGTTCTTCTTCCCACCACCCTCCTCTTTTTTTTTTTTCTTTTGCCAGTGCTTTCTTTTAACTGTGGATGTTGCTAGCTGGAGACCAAAGAAACTGTCTCATTGCCATGGTATTGCATCTGTATCTTGGCTCCACAGTGAGAGATTGAAACCAAAATAATTGCTATTAGCACTACTGTGTATGACACATTGGATTAACCTGAGTGGGAAAATCATTGTTGATAGTGGAAAAATAAAGCTGTAATAACTTTTTCTGACTCCAAGACAGCAGCACAACCTGAACTTCCACACTAAACAGAACTCTCAGAAAAAGCAAATGATTTTTCATGGCACCTCAAATGCTGCACTCAGACCTTGATATCTTCATTTAATTTCAATTAAAATAACATAAAGAAACATTATTTTAAAATGTTATCAACATTTTTCTTTCCCAAGTTAATTCATGTTAAGTCACGTATTTCTGTAAAGTATTTCCTTGACAATTCAATATTTTCATTTTCAATATTTAGAAAAATCCCTCCCAGTTTTCCTTGGGCTTACTGAGACATGATGTAACAGCTTACATGACTAGAGCACAGCCATGGAGAGCTACATAGTGCTCAGGAAAGACAGGCTGACAAGGCGAGGAGGTGGAGTTGCTGTCTAAGTGAAAGAGCAACCAGTGTGCATTGAGCTCTGCCTGAGTGGGGATGTGGGGCAGGTTGAATGCTTGTGCGTGAAAATTAAGGGGCAAGATAATGTACATGATGCTGTTGTGGGAATTTGCTACAGGCCACCTTATCAGGAGGAGGAAGTGGAGGAGGCCTTCTTACAAATAGCTGAGAGTTCCCTCACAGTCACAATCTCTGGTCCTCATGGGGCACTTCAACCTCCCTGATATTTGCTGGCAAAGCCACACAGCCAAGCACACACAGTCTAGGAGGTTCCTACAGAATGTTCATGACATCTTCCTGTCACAAGAGGTCAAGGAAAAAATAAGGAGGGGTGTGTTGCTGGACCTTGTCCCAAATAAAGGGGGTCTGGTTGGGGATGTGAAGGTTGGAGGCAGCTTTGGCTGCAATTACCATGAGATGGTGGAGTTCAAGATCCTAAGTGGAAGAGGCAGGACACCAAGCAGGATTGCGAACCCTGATTTCAGGCAAGTCGACTTTGGCATCTTCAAAGTCCTGCTTGGAGGGACCTCATGGGATAAGATCCTAGATGGTAGAAGTGCTCAAGAGAACTGGTCCATTGTCATGTGCCACTTCCTCCAAACCCAGGATCAATGTGTCCCCATACAGAGAAAATCAGGAAAAGGAGGCAGGAGGCCTCCATGGATGAGCAAAGATCTGCTGGGACAACTCAGGGAGAAATCTGTGAGAGGTGGAAACAGGGTCTGACTTCTTGGGAAGACTACAGGAACATTGCCAGAGCATGCAGAGGTGCAACCAGGAAGGCTAAAGCCCTTCTAGAATTAAACCTGGACAGAAAATTAAAGGAAAACAAGAAGGTTTTTTTCAGGTACATCAGCAGCAAAAGGAAGATTAGGGGGAGTGTGGGCCCACTGCTGAACACAGAGAGTGCCCTGGTGACTGAGTTTGCAGAGAAGGGTAAACTACTGAATGTCTTCTTTG
>WBNH01003099.1:93991-112694 GCA_013401255.1 Urocolius indicus | reverse complement strand
GCAGGGATCCAGGGGATGCTCCCGTGTCCCGGGGGGTGCAGGTACCTTGAAGAGCGCAGCGTCCTGCTGCTGCCGGTAATCCTGCTTGGCCGCGTGCTTCCAGGGGATGCGAAACAGCGTGCGGTGCCGGTTCTCCCAGCGCAGCCCCGGGTACCGGCCGCTGTCGATCTGCGCGATCAGCCACTCTTTCAGCCTCATGGATCCCCCCGGCTCTGCCATCGCAGCCCCGAGCCCGGCTCGGCCGGAGGGAACGTGCCGAGGTGGCGAAAGCGAAAGCGCTGCTCCGGGTTTCACTTTCCCTTTCCAGCCGAGGCACAGGGGCTGCTGTCGTGATTGCGGCTCCGTGGCCGTGAGCCCATCTCTGCACCCCGAGTCACGCTTCGGGTGCGCGCAGGAGGGTGCTGGGGGCTGCCCCCCACACTCACCCCCCCGAGCAGCGCACACGGCAATGCTTTTACACCAAATCCTGCCTGATTCTGTTTTCTGACTCCTCCCTGGCCTGAAGATTGAGTAAAAGGATCATCCAGCCTCTGGCGCCTGAGGCAGGGGATTCCATCCTTACAGGCACAAAAGGGACCAGGCCCCCTCCCATAGAGATGCTGATGATGGGCTGAGCGCAGTCGTTACCAAATCCTGCCTGTTCAGTGACTGAGGCCATCCCATCCACCTGCTGATGATGGTCTCTTCCTCTCAGGCAGAGAAATTGTTGTTCCAGGACGTCCTTTATGAGGATAATGGGTCTGTCCTGAGTCCGGAGATGTTCGTTTTGATCAGTATCATCTTAATACGTTCCAACTACAAAGACCCTCTGCATCTGGGCCTAGACGAACACACTGTCTTAATCTGTCCCCTGTGATCTTTTATCTGGTTACAGGACAGAGTCACCCGTGGGAGAGGGGACACCCACCTTGCACCCATGGGACAAGGGATAAGGCCACCCAGGACAGTGGAGACAGACACCCAAGGGAAGAGATGAACAGAGTCACCCACAGGAGAGGGAATGTGGCACCAGAAAGCACTGGAGTCTCCTTTACATCCCTCCCTGGTGCCTTCCCTCAGACCTTTAGGACTCCCACACACACCCCACAGGGAACAAGGGACCCATCCTCCTGCTTTGGGGACCAGGACACCTCCCTGCCCCAGGGGACACGGACTCGGGTGGGTCTGTGTCAGCCCACAGGGGTGGAGAGCTGTGGGAACAGGCCCTGGGTTTCCAGGCTGGATGAGCAATGATGTTGCCCCATCTCTGAGATCTCTCCTCCCCTCTGACACTCACTCACATCTGCCTCACGGGGCTTCGGGTGATGAGTCGAACAGGAACCGGGTGGGAAGGAGCGAGATGAGCTGTACCAGAGGCTGCTGGGGGCTGGGAGAGAGCCTGAATCATCCCCCACTGCCTTCAGGGTTCCTGGCAGCTGTACCCACAGAGGAGCCATGATCACAGTGCTGCTGGGCACTGTCCTTCCCACGCCTCAGCAAAGGGCTTCCTGCGCCTGCGCTGCTCTGCAGGGCTGCACGTGCTGGTGTGCACGTGGGTGAGATGGGTGTCAGTGCTGGGAGACCCAGCACAGGGTCTCAGGCAGCCCCTTGGCTCTCAGCTGGCTCCTGAGCATCCTTCCTCAGTGCTGTGGCTACTGGCAGGGTCTGTCCCTGTCTCCTTGCAGCGAGGAGCTCAGCTCCGCTGCCCTTTCTGGAGGAGGAGGAGTTTCCCCCCTCATGGGGCAGGGATGGAGCTGGCTGGTACCAAGCAGTGCCCAGCTGCCCTCACAAAGGGTTGTGCTGGAGCAGGGCTGGTGGTGTGACCCCTCCACCAGCAGCAGGGCACGGGCCAGGGGCCTCTGGGCTCACAGGGCTGCCCTGGGGTGCCACTGCTGTGACTCCTCCATCACTGCTGCAAGGCCACATGTCACTGCCTGGGGGAAGCCCCACTCTGCCCAGCCCACAGCCCACAGGGTCTCTGCTCACAGCCCTCTGGGTTTCCTTTCCAGCTCTGAGTCAGAGCAAAGCACCTCTCACTGAGAGGCTCCTGAGAGCTGTCGGGCTCCTCGGGGCTTGCAAAGCCTCAGAATGAATCAGCAGCAGCACAGCTCCCGAGCCTGGGCTTTCCTGGAGGACGTGGGGATGCGGGCACAGGGGGACTGTACAAGCCAGCCACGCTGCCACGTGTTTGCTCTCCTTTCCTCAGCCTGTTGTGTGGCCCCTTTGCCACAGAGCAATGCCTGCACGGGGTGTGGGGCTGTGGCTGACCCAGGGGCTGCCCGCAGCATGGGTCTGTGCCTGGCAGGAGGTGGCTGTGCCAGCACTGCAGCTCCGAGCACAGGGAGCTGGGGCAAGTCCTGCTGCAGGAACTGGGGAGAGGAGCAGCAGGCAGGACCCCTCTGACCCAAGTCAGCTTTGGGCTGTGCTTGCCCTCACCCTGGCAGCCCATGGTTATCCTGCTCAGTGCTGCCACAGCCACGCTGGCACCTCACAGGCAGCTGCTCTGCTCATCACCAGCCAGGGAGAGGGAGATTTGCAGCGGCTGGAGGGCTGCTGGGGCAACAACCTGAGCTCCCCCATCCCTGTCCCCCCAGCACCAGGGCCAAGGGGCCGGTGCTGCCTCTCCCAGGGGCTCACACAGATGACACCGAGGCCAGGGGGGGAATTGCAGTGCCGGGTGGTTAGGCAGCCACAGCGGGGAGGGGATGATGAGCCTTTGTCAGGCAGGAATTCCACCTCGTGTGACAGGACCCGGGGGATGTAATTAGCACAGAGTCACTGAAGATGCTCAGGAGCTGGTTTCTGTTTCCCTGCACGGGGAAGGTGAAGCTGCTTAACCCTTCAACTTTTCACGCCAAAATGAGCTTCAGAGGGAGTCAAACATTAACTTGCAGCTAACCCAGCCTTCACTGGGGTTTTCCCAGTTTTGCAAACCAGATCTGCCAAAATAAACATGTTTTGCTGTGCCACAGAGCTGGGCTGGAGGGGACATTGCCCAGTGCTCAGCCTCACCAGGGGTTTAAGGGGGGAACAGGGTGTGAACGCCTGAGCACAGCGTGTCCTGGCATGGGGCTGATGGAAGGGTACAGCCATGCACTCATCCATCCCAGGTGCACGGCCCTGTGGTGCTGGGACACTACTCTGGTGAGTGCTGGGGAGACAAAGGGTGCTGGAGAGCCCTGGCCTGAGGGGAGAGGGGGAACCCCATGGCAGAGGCTGCAGGAGCAGCAGAGGATGATGCTCTCCTGCTTACTCCATGGGCTCAGTGTGTATCCAGTGAGGTGGGAGTCAGGTTCCCAGGCTGCCTGGGCCACCCCAAGCTTGGGGACACCCTCTCCTGTGAGAAAGGGATTGCAGGGGTGACAGACACCCCAGAAACCTGCTCTGGCAGCTCAGCTGCCCAGCAGAGGAGATGCTGATGTCGCAGCTGGGCATCCCCAGCATCTTTCCCACCTGTGACTCTGTCTGGAGAAAGGTACAAATAGGAGAGGTGTGGGGAGGGGCTGCGGCTTCTGATGCTCAGCTGGTGCTGGTTTCCCAGGAGCTGGACCCAGAGGGCTCCTGGACCTGGTAAGTGGGGTAGTGAGACAAAGCTCCATGTGAGCAGCTGCCTGGAGCAAGCCCTGTCCCCACAGAGCCCTGCCACAGCACCCATGTTTCTGACCTCCCTGTAAGGCAGAGGGAGGTCCCTGGGCAGGCACATCAGTGCCCTCAGCCCCTTCCTTCCCCATCCCTCCAGGGGCTGCAGAGAGCTGCCAGCAGCAGCCTCCAGCCCTGCCCCACGCCAGAACCTTCCTCCTCAGCATGCTCTGAGCCAGCCACGGCAGGGGAGTCGGACTTTTGACAGTGGGTGTTTATTACTGTGGGGGGGCATCGAAAGTCTTTAAGCAAAATGGCTTAAGGCTCTGCTTTAGTGAGGTCTGCCTGGGTTAAACGCTCTGTTCCCACCTGCTGCAGACTGTGCCCCGGCAGGGCTGGGAATGGGGTGCGATGGACTCCTTGAAGCTACAGAGCTCGCTCAGGGCTTGTGCTTGGCCGGGCTGGAGCTGGGAGGTGGTGCAGCAGCTTTAACCAGTACTGCACCCCGGGAGCTGGTGCTGCTGGTGGGATCGGGGCTGGCAGGGATGCGCCGGCTCTCCCAAACCCTGTGTGTCCCAGCCCCAAGTGCTAAAGCTGCTGCTGGCATCACTTGGCCCCGAGACAGAGACCCTGCTGCGGCTCTGCAGGGACCTGGGGGCAGGGACCTGCACCTTTCACTGGGGGTCCCAGATACGCTGATGTGAAGGGGCTGAGCCCACCGAGCGCTGCAGAGCCCTCAGCACACACTGAGCCCTCCCCGAGCTCTGAGGGCCAGGGCAGAGGATGGCACACTCACATCCCAGAAGAGAAGAAGGAGCTGGGCTCGGTATGAGTCCCCTGCACCGTGCTCTCCCAGCCCCCTGCAGCTCCTCCGTCTCTCCCAGGCTGTCGGGTGGTTCCTGCAGCTCTCCCTTGCCTGGGGTCACTTCAGACAAGCTGGGATGCAGGAGAACGTCCTCTTCACCCTCAGCAGGAAGGGAGTTGTGCTCCTGATGTCTCTGGCTCTTGGGACCAGTCCTTGCATTGCTCCCTCCGTCCTGGACGCTCCTCTTCTCCCTGCTGGCAGCAAGGCCCTTATTTCTTCCTCATCGTTGAAAGGGGATGGCCCATACCTCTGCTTCAGGTGCCTGCGGACCTGGGGAAGCGGGGGGAGAAGCCAACTAAGGTGCCTGTTGCCAAGGGCAGGTCCAGCAAAGGGGAGCAGGGAAGCAGCCTGGTCCAGTGGGGACTGGTCCTTGGCTTGGGAGCCGTGTGCAGGCTGCACCCTGGAGCAGGACACGGGGAAGGCAGAGGCTGGTCCCACCTTGCGGGCTGCGCCGCCGCCGAACTCAACCAGTTGCTGCCTGAAGCCGGGGTTGGGGTTGGCCACGGGCCGGACGCTGCGCACGGCCTCCAGCACCTCCTGGCAGCTCAGCTCCGTCACCGCCATCACGTAGGCCACCACCACCGTGGTGCTGCGGGAGATGCCGGCGAGGCTGGCGAGGGAAAGGGCACGAGGAGGCTGCGGTTGGCAGCACACGCTGACCCCCCCCCACCAATACCCACCCTTTCCCCCACCACCCTGCTTCGGCTATTTCGGTCCCTCTCTTGCTGCTGCCTGGCTGCCTGCCCCACGCCTGCCTCTTCCCACTCAGCTGCAGCAGAAAGCTGCCCCGTCTCCAGGGCTGCCTGGAATCCTGCTGGGCTCCAGTCCCAACCCGCAGCCGAGGGTGGATCCGTGGGCACGGAGCCTTGTGGCACGGGTTGGCTTTGCTCAAGGGGCTGCAGGGTGTGGGGGGGATGTGGCACAGGGGACAGGGACACGAGTGTTACCAATGGACGAGGCAGTTCCCTCCGTGCAGGCGACACTGGTGGATAAAACTGATGCATTCTTTGAAGTGCCTCTTGCTAGCAGGAAAAAGAAACCAGACAGAACAAGGGCTTCAGGGGTGGAGCAGGATTTTTAGGCTTGCAGACACAGTGGCCCTGTGTGTTTGAGGCTGAAGCACTAACACGAGCTGCTGGGACCCGAACAGCTCAGTGCTGCTGCTGCTGCCTGAGGGAAGGTGCCCAGGTCAGCTCAGGCTGTGCTGGGGGCACGTGGAGCTGCACTGGCCTGATGTGACTTGTGCTGGGACAAGTGGGAACTTGGCTGCTTGTGCCTCCAGCCACACCAGCACCCTTGGCCAGCTCCATACCCTTTATCCACTCTCCTCCTTCCAGGCACCCCTGGGGGGGAAGCTCACTGCTCCTGTCCCTCAGAGCTGCCTCCTGCCTTGCCCCAGGGACAGCACCCGCTCCCAAACAGTTACTGAGATGCTGTCAGTGTCCAGAAGTGATTCCCCAGCACCGGGTCATGGTGCCTCCAGCCTGTGGGTTGCTGTGTTTATGGGGCTGGAGGCAGCATCTCAAGAGCCTGGGGTTCTGTTTGCCCTGCAGAGCTCAGCCCTCCCCCCCCACCCCGAGCCAGCCCCAGCACCCCGGGGTACTCACATGTTGGCCTCAGGGGTGTCGGGCAGGGGGATGCGGAGGTAGGTGATGTCCTGGGAGACACAAAAGAAAGAGGAGAAGCTCAGGTGCTGTGCTCAGGGTGTCGTGTGTGCTTGCAGCTGGTCTGGCAAGGCCTTTGTTCCTCATCCAGTGCTGCCTGTGGGGCTTTACCACTCCCAACACAGCATCCTACCGTGTGGGGATGGGCTGCTTTGTGCCTGGGCAGTGGGGGACAGGCTGCTTGGAGGAGGAGGGAGGAAACAAGATGGTTGAAAAGCTGGAAATTGTTTCCTATTAGCATTCAAGGACAAGCTATAAGCACAAGATAGCCAGTTTCCCATGCCTGGGGAGCTGCTCAGCTCCTCTGGGACCAAGTGAGAGGAAGAGAGGGGTCTATGTGCCATGGGATGCTCAAAGGAGGAAGATGGAAGGAGCTGCAGGTATCTACACAGTGCCAGGTCTACACAGACCTTACCTGCAGCAAGGGCTGGGGAGATTCATGGATCGAAACGATGTGGGTGATGTTGTTCCTGCTCAGCTGCTCCAGGTCTTTGGCATCTAAAGGATAAAGCTAGATGTCAGCATGTACTCACTTCTTACCCTTCTCACTCTGCTGTGCTCCTGCAGCCAGCCAGCACACAAAGCTGTGCTCCAGAGCATCGGCTGCCTCAGCCACCACGTGCAGCAGCACAGACACACCAACACTCCCTGGAAACCTTGAATGCAAACCCCGAGATACCAAACCAGAGACCTGCATTGACACCTGCATGGAACAGCTCCCTCCCTTATGATCAGGCAGCCTCCTGCCTGCCTGCACTAGTCCTCAGCTTTGCCTGCACCTCCCCTGTGCAAACACGTCTGTAGCAATGGGACTTGCTGCAGCCTGAGGAATCTGCTTCATCTCATCAGCTGTGGAAGTGGAGCTGCAGAGTTTTGTGTCACCCCTGAGTTTGGCTCACGCTGCCTGAGCTCTTCTTTAGCACCCGAGGGACTTGCAGAAAGCATCTGCTCTCTGTGTCCTCTGTAGCTGTTTGTGCAGCACTGGGTACCCTCAGCTCTCTGGGGCAATGATCTGCTGCTCACTAACATCTCCCAGCCCTGGCTGGGATCCTGATCACCAGCCCAGCAGTGGTTAGGCTGGGAAGGGGCCATGCTTGCCATCACAACCATCTCCCTTTTACGCCATGACCTGGATGCTGTACGAGCTGGGGGAGAGGAGGGCTAACATTTTCCCATCTCATTGCCTTGGGTTTCTAACATTTCACGTGGTGCAAAGCCTTGGCTCAGGAATCCAGAGCACAGTGTGCTAATGGTGTGATGAGAATTTTAACAGGAGTCCTGAGAGAGACACTGTGGGTTAGGGGAGGCAGGTGGGGACCCTCAGGGGAACTTGCACAGCACCCACCACCTTCCCACCTGCCTCAGGCAAGCAGTGGTGGCAACTGGTGACAGTGGCAGTGAGAGGAGAGAGATGGCAATTAATGACACTGGCATCAAGGCTTACAAGGGCTGGGAAAGCTGTTGTTTGGCGAAACTGTCTCCATGAGTAGTCAGAGCTTCATGTAGCAGGCCTGAAATCTCTGTCATCATCACCTGAATTGCTTGGCAGAGCAATGTTCAGGTGGCACCGGGCCAAGGTCACAAAGGAACACTCATGATGAACCCTTGCCCTTCTGTTCCCAGCATGCTGCAGCCCCTCAGCCCACTCCAAGCTGCTGGGCAGTGCTGGGACCTTTCCTGGCAAGGCCATGGCCCCCCCTCAGCCCCTTCCTCCCCTGTGACCCTGGGGCTCAGGGCAGCCATTAAATAAGGACGCAGATGCGAAGGCAGCGAGTTTCTGCCCATTTCTCCTGGTGCCTCTGCTCTCACTGCTGCCAGCTGATCACATGGTGGGAGCTGGAGGGCATTGGGCAGCGTTTGCAGGCAGGCACAGGCTCAAATGAGCCCAGTTCATCAGCTGGAAGGGTGTCTGCAGCGACGGGGCTCTGCTTACCGATGAAGTTCCCGAGGTAGAGGCCAGGCAGGATCTGTGGGACACAAGGAGAAGTGGCAGCGTGAGCAGTGACCTTGTGCCATGGTACCCGCCATGCCCAGCCCGCCAAGGGAAGCTGAGACCTTGGCCAGAAAGCCCCAGGCTCTGCCATTCTGAGCATCACCAGCCCCAGGGCAGGAGCAGTGCCCATGCAGCTGAAGCTGGGTGCTTCTGAGGCTGCCCTGGCACACTCAACCTGTGCAGCCACCCGGTGCTGCACCCTCACGGGTGCTGGGACTCAGCCACGGCTGGTTTATTGCTCCTCTTGCTTATTATCAATCAAGTCTTTGTTGGGGCTTCTGTTCTGAGCTCAGGGAGCTGCACACGCCTCCCTGCAGCCTCACCCCACACCCCTGACCTGCTCAAGTCCTGCTGCCTGAAGGACCAGGAAGCAACAGGCTCAGAGAAGCCCAAGGGGGATGTGATGTGATGGTCCCTCTCCAGTCCCCAAGCTCTGCTCCCCTGGCTCTGTGCTGCAGGGAGCCTGTTTCTAACTGCCCAGGAACAGATTGCCCTGGACTCTGTGCCTTCATCTTATTTGCCTTGTGACATTCCACTTCTCATCATGAAAAGATAATTACTCTGTTAATAGCACTGCAGATGTGGAAGCAGGACACCTCACAACCTCTTACCCAGAGGCATTTGCCATCTTCCCTTTCCCTCTGCTTGGGCAGGGAGGCTCCCTGGGCTGTTCACCCCAACATCCAGCCTGTTCCCCTCAGCTTCTCCCAGCTGCAACCTTCGGTACCCAGGACCTGGGTAAGGGGAAGGTGACTTCCACCAACACAACTGAGCTCACCCCCATCTCACTGCCCACCTTTGGAAACGGGTTTTTTCTTTCTTGCTTGAACAGCTTTAAAACAATGGGGTTATTTTTATGCTTCCTAAGAGTTTAGATCCATTTTCTGTGGACAGGGCACCGTTACCTTGCAGCTGCAGCACCCAGAGGAGCGAGCAGGAGAGCAGCAGTGAGGAAGGGCAGCTCCCAAGGGCAGAATGCTGAGCCACAAATAACGGCACGTCCCCGTGCTCAGCATTCTTCTGACCCCTCTCCTCGCTGGAGAAAACCCCGCTTGCAACACCGGGCACTTCCCCACATAACGAGCAGTTACCGGGGGTGTGTTTGGGGGGGGAGGTTTAAAGCCTGGGAGAGATTCTTGCAGGAAGATGCATTTGGTCAGGGTGATGCATTTGGTCAGCTGGGACAAGGGAGGAGCTCAAACCACCATAAAACAGTTGCTCAGGGACCCTCACAAAGCCCAGCTCTGCCGAGCAGGGGTACAGGACCACAGGGCTTGGGGCTGCACGGGGCTCCCGGCGTGCGCTTGGGAGCTGATGCCTCGGCTATAAAAGGCGTTGGGAAAGGTTTCCCCCTTCCCTCCGAGGTGCTCGCTACCACCCCTGCCCCCCACACACCCTCCCCCCCTCCCCGGGGCCGCCATCGGGAGGAGCCACGGCTGGTGCAGCATCCTACCCGCATCTCCTCTGCTTTCGCTGGCCCAGCAGGTAAACGCAGCCCGACAGCCGAGCCCTGGCAGCCCGAAACACGGCTCGGCAGAGCTTGAGCGAGCCTCTCGCAGCCGCAGCAGCCGGCAGGCAGCAGCCCCGCAGCTCCCCCGTTACCTGGCTCATGCCGTTGCCCATGATGGGCAGCGGGTGGGACGGGGCGCGGGTGTCCTTGTCCCCAACGCTGCCGTCCCCAGGCACGGCCGCCGGCTTCTCTCCGGACTCTCGCCGGTCGGGTTTCGGTCATGAAGAGCTCGGTTACCCCGGGACCGGCTCCGTCCCGTCCCGTCGCGGCTCCCGTCGAGGCCGTTCCCGGGGCTGCTCCAGCGCCGTTGCGCACCGGCCGCTGCTGTCGCCGGCAGCAGACAAAGGGAGGAGAAAACTCCCCCCTTTGCGCCGTGGCGAGGGACTGCGGGGGCCGAGCTGGCTGCTGCCTGTCGCCGCTGCTCGCCGCGGCCGCACAACGCTGCAGTGTGCGGAGAAGAACAAAAACCTTTGTCCTGCGCCATCAAGGAAGGTCTGTGCGGCCACGCACTGAAAGCGCTCGGAAGCATGTCCACCCCTGCCTGCTCAATGCCACCTCTGCCTGCTCAATGCCACCTCTGCCTGCTCAATGCCACCTCTGCCTGCTCAATGCCACCTCTGCCTGCTCAATGCCACCTCTGCCTGCTCAATGCCACCTCTGCCTGCTCAATGCCACCTCTGCCTGCTCAATGCCACCTCTGCCTGCTCAATGCCACCTCTGCCTGCTCAATGCCACCTCTGCCTGCTCAATGCCACCTCTGCCTGCTCAATGCCACCTCTGCCTGCTCAATGCCACCTCTGCCTGCTCAATGCCACCTCTGCCTGCTCAATGCCACCTCTGCCTGCTCAATGCCACCTCTGCCTGCTCAATGCCACCTCTGCCTGCTCAATGCCACCTCTGCCTGCTCAATGCCACCTCTGCCTGCTCAATGCCACCTCTGCCTGCTCAATGCCACCTCTGCCTGCTCAATGCCACCTCTGCCTGCTCAATGCCACCTCTGCCTGCTCAATGCCACCTCTGCCTGCTCAATGCCACCTCTGCCTGCTCAATGCCACCTCTGCCTGCTCAATGCCACCTCTGCCTGCTCAATGCCACCTCTGCCTGCTCAATGCCACCTCTGCCTGCTCAATGCCACCTCTGCCTGCTCAATGCCCACCCCTGCCCTCTCCATGCCTGCTCCTGCCCGCTCCATGCCACCCCTACTCACTGCCACCCCTGCCTGCTCAGTGCCCAATCCTGCCTGCTCAGTGCCCAATCCTGCCTGCTCAGTGCCCAATCCTGCCTGCTCAGTGCCCAATCCTGCCTGCTCAGTGCCACCCCTGCCGGCTCAATGCCACCCGTGCTTGCTAAATGCCATCCCTGCTCCATGCCACCCCTGCTCAATGCCACCCCTGCCTGCCCAGTGCCCCCCCCCGCCTGCCCCCTCCCACCCCTCCGCCGTCCCCCCCCCCCCTCCCCCTACGCCCACCCCCCCCACCGCCACCCACCCCCTCCCCGCCCCCTTCCCTCCCTGCCCGCTCCCTCCCCCGCCTGCTCGATACCACCACTCCCTGCTCCATGCTGCCTCTGCCTGCTCANATACCACCCCTAACCTCTCTGTGCCCACCTCTGCGTGTTCCATGTCCATTCCTGCCTGCTCAATGCCACCCCTGCCCGCTCCATGCCGCCTCTGTCTGCTCAATGCCACCTCTGCCTGCTCCATACCCACCCCTGCCTGTGATGTGCCCACCCCTGCCTGCACCCGTTGCAAGGCGTGTGAGACCCCAGCTCAGCCCATGGACAGACAGCAGTGCCCTCCTGCAGGCAGCTGATGCAGTGGCCCTGCCAGGCCCAGGGGGGTCTGCAGGAGTCTCCCAGGAGCTCTCTCTGGGTCTTTGCAGGGCAGAGGGGTTGGGAAGTGGGTCTTGTCAGCCAAGCACAAGGGTCCTGCAGGTAAGGGGTCACTGCTCCCCTGCAATGACCTGGGGTAGATTTTAGAAGGTTTTAGACCAGTTTGCTGTCTGTTTCTGCCACTGGCCCCAGCTGGGTGCGGTGCTGGGCCACCACTGGGCTCTGGGGAAGTGACAGTCCCCATCCTGGCAGTGGGACAACGGCAGAGCCAGGAGTCAGGGACTCCCCTTACCCTGACACACTGCAGAGCTGTATGGGGTTGGAGATTTGTGGCTGCAGGGCAGGGGGACACGAGCTAAGGGCTTAGGGACACAGGGTAAGGGGACAGGGCAGGATGAGAGGAGACAACGTGATGTGTGAGAGCCTCCAGGTCAGGACTGATGGGGACGGAGTGGAACTGGGAGACACCGGGACATGGTGGGGACGAACGCCTGGGACAGGGGGGTGTCTCGGCCGGTGAGATGAGGGGGTGACAGGCATCTCGGGGGGGATCATCCCGGTGGAGGGGGGGGCCAGTCCCGGTGTCCTGATCCCGCGGCCGCCCCCTGCTGCCCAGCGCAGCGGTTGCCATGGAGACGGGAGCAGGCTCGGTCCTGGTCCTGGTCCTGGTCCTGGTCCCGGTCCCGGTCGATGCTCGCGGGGGGAGGCGGCGGCGGTGGCAGCCCCGGGCTGGGAGTGGGACATTCGGCCCGATAAAAGGAGCTTTTGCTTTCCACCGGTTGGGGGTTGGTGGGTTGTGCTGGTGGCTCTGGAGCGGGGATGCTCGTTTGTTCCCACGCGCAGCGCTACTTGCTACAGGTCGAGCTCTCAGAGCCCGGGAGACCATCCCCGTCCCCTCCGGGCATCGCTCTCGCGGTGGGGGAACGGGACACAGCCCCGAGCTCTGCAGCCGGGTACAGAGCGGGGTTTGTAACGCAGGAGCCAGAGCCGGGGGTGGGAGCGGGGCTGAGCCCGCCCGGGGCAGGACGGAGCTGTGCGGGGGCTGTGCTACAAGTGGTAGAACACGAGTTGTAAGACCTGCTCTGTTCCAGCTCCCCACGTCCGTGCAGACACACAGAACATTGAAATCGAGCCTTCTCCTCCACAGAGAAAATCCGTTCTCAGTGGTGCCCGTGTTTATTCCTTGTTCTCCTCTGAGTATGTGCTGCAGCCACTCCCCAGAAACTTCTCCAGGGTAATGAGAGTCAGGCTGAGGGAGCATTTGTGGCACTGAACCTTCTGTTTCTCTTTCTGCCCAGCTGATCAGAAGAAGTGCTGAAGTGAAGAATCTGAAGAGGTTTGGGAAGCAGTGAGAAGGAGAAGCTGAGGCAACAAAATGTGCCTTTATTCTGAGGAGCATCAAAAAGCCTCCAGAGTGACATTTATTTGTGGGAGAATGTCACAAGAATCCTGGCATTGCTTGGGTTATGAAAGCAGTGAGCTTGTGCTGTCCCAAGCAAAGTGGGACAGGGATGAAGGGCTGCCTTCCTTCTGCAGAGGGAGAGGAGAACATACAGGACATCCCCAGGTAGAACTGGGCAGAGCAAGGTGGCTGGGAGCAGCAGTGCTCTTGGCTGCTTTCCTGATCAACTCGTGCTACCGAAACACTTCTTGCCTAACAATTTGTTTCAGCAGGCAAAAGACAGGTTGGTTTATTTGCAGAGCCAAAAGTTAACTTAGTGGTGAAGTTATAAAGTGCAGAGGTCGTGTGTGGAGGAACAAACTGTGCTGGGGGTTATGGCCAAGTTCATGCTCTGAAATCTTTCAGTTTGGCTGCAAGTGTGCAAGAAGGTTGGTGGGTGTGCAGGGCAGAAGTCTGAGTGGATTTCTGGTTAAGCAGCATTCTGGGGTGGCCTCCAGAGGGAGGGAAATCCCACTGTGTCAGACATCAGCTGGTGTAAGTGCAGACAACTTACTGAGCAACTTCCATCTGTGGATGTGAAGAGATTGAAGGAGACTCCAGGTGCAACGACTTGGGGTGGCTTTGTTTGGCATTAGCTTCTCTCTGCTCTGCATTTAGAGACCTGAAGGGTAACCTTGTTCTCTGAATTGCATTTGTCCCCCCAAATCTGTAGCTACTTGGAGCTGTGCTGAAGGCAGCAACTTCCACTGCAGCCAGTGTTCTGGGAACTGAGGAAAATGTGTGTTTCCCTTGAAAACTACGACAGTACAAGGTGAGACAGAAATGCTGTGCTCCTACCAGCTCATTCCAGCCCCTTAACACCAGGAGTATCCTGCTGGGGTGAGTAATTAAAACTACACCCATCTGTGAGACCTGGGATGGAGCAATCCCACTGGGAGGAGGCTGGGACAGGAGGATTCCCCCCCTCTGCTCATCAGGCCCAGCTAAGGGCATGCATTTGTGAGAAGTGAATGGGAGGTAATTATGCAAACTAATATCTGAATTACAGCCAGGAGGAGAGCAGTTAATGATTATCTAACTCTACCAAATGGCAACGTGTTAATTGGCCTTACATTAAGCTGATTTTTATGCCCACGGTCTCAATGAGCGTGGTAAATAACCAGAATGCAGTAAACAAGGATGCAAGAAAAGCTCCTGATCACTGAGATTGCACCAACAACTTCGATGAAACAGTTTGTGGCTGAGCTCAGAACTCACAGACAGCCCATGTCTGAGGTGCAGTGGCTGAAAGGCAGAGCCCAGCTCAAAGGGAAGAAAGGATGGCACAAGGGAGGAAAAAGCCTCCCCAGGAGCTGGTATTTAAAACAAAACAACAACAACAACAAACAATCTCAATTTGACCCTAGATTGTTGATTTTTTTTTAATACAGGTTTGGTCACTGTCTGAGTGAAAACTGCCACCAAAGCTCAGCTGAAGGTCTCAGCAGTGGATCTGCTGCAAACACAATGTGGGTATTGCAACAGCAGGAACCCGAAAGCACAACCCCCTTGTCATTCCAGGAGCTGAGAGAAACAGAAACAGCAAGTGGCACTCCAGAAATGACAAGAAAACGGGATGGTTGTTCTTTCAGCCTTACTCATGCCAAGTGTGAGCAGTACTGTGGGTAAGGAAACTTCCCCTGGATTTGATTTACGTTGATGGTGCTCCCTGCAAGATGTCTCCTCTGGGTTTATTTCACTCCTCCCTCTAACAAGGGGTGGCAGCTGCTGTACCTGTTACAGCCCTGTGTCCTGGCAGCTTCCATCCAGGTATCCCACAGGGTGCCACTGGGGACAGTTTTACACCAAGTGAGCCAGTAACTGCAGCTCAGCTGTGCTCCTGGATAGCTCTGACTTGCACAATCTGCTCTGTTCAGACCTCAAACTCAGGCAGCCTGCACTTAGAGAGCTGGAGTGGCTCGAGTTGGTCAGGAAATGGATGGGAATGGAAGCCACAGTGCTCAGCTGCTGTGGGGCTCTCCTGGGAGATGCTGGGCTGTGCTTGGTATCAGACATCCCCATCACACCACTACAGAAGGGTTAATGCTCATTCTGTCAGTTCCTCTCAGCATTTGCTGCTGCAGCCAGACTTTGGGTTTCACTCCTCTCTTTCTGGAAGCTGAGGGATGTTGTTTTTGCTTTAGTAAGACTGAGAACAGGAATAGAAACTTTGCAATAAGCTCAGAATGTTCCTTGGCTCAGTGCATGGGAAAGAGATTTAGGGTTGGATTTCCTCTTGCTTCACACTTTCTCTTGCCCACAGGCTGGGTAATGGTTTTGGGGACAGTCATTTCTCAGATGAGCCGTTGGCCACTCTGCCTGTGCCTCCCTCATTTACTGCTGTCAGGTCTCCTCAGGTGGCTTCTGGAGGCAAGTGCTTTGCCTCCCCCCACTGCCAAGAGGCAGGAAGGTTGCAGACTTGAGTGCTGCCTTCTCAGAGAGGCACTTGGTGTTGTGGCCAGGGAGGGCAGGCAGGCAAAGATTGTTTATTGCCTTCTAAGGGGTTTTATTAAAAGCTTTGGAATGGATGGTGTGGTTCCACGTCTTTCTTGGCAGCTGATCATAATCCTCTAACATTTATAGTGATTAAATGGTGCCTTTCCTGAAACAGAGCAGTGTAAGCACAAACGCTGCTGTCCAGAGTGGGGAAACAAAACAGCACGGGGCTGTGAAGGGCACAGAGTCCCTGTCAGAGCTGGGCCTTTCACAAGAGCTCTCTTTCAGAGGCCCTTCTGCTTCGTGCCTCCCACACTTACAGCTTCTGGGGCACTGTGTTCCCAGCAGCTTGTCTTGCAGCACTTTGGGATTGACTTCACCGCTGTGCTAACCTCAGATGTCACGAGTGGAGGGATGGCCACTGCTGTCAGCTTGGTCTCTGCTTGTCTGGGAGTTTGTTGCTGTGCACAGAGAACTGTCACTGCTCAGGTGCTTCAGTGCCTGAGTGTGATGCTGTAGGCTGACAGGGAAGAAGCGTGTTGGAGGCTCTGAGCTGACAGAGAACAGCAGCCCTGCCAGAGACTGAAAGGAGCAAATGCTTTCCAAAAGTGGATGGAAGTGACGTGGCTGCAGCAGCCCTGCTGAAAACAAGCACCTGAGTGTAGGGGCAATGGTGTCCTTGCTTTCCAAGCCCAGTAGAGTTCCTCACACGGCAGCTTTGCTGCAAAGCCCACGCTGCAGCCACTGTGGTGAGTGCTCACTGGGCACTTCCCTGGAGCTGCCACCGTGGCAGCCTGTGCAGAGCTTGTTCCCTGGCAGCCCACAGCATCACACACAGGCACTGAAGCACCTGAGCATGGACAAGCTGGGTGAGGGAGGTGCTGTCTTCTGGAAAAGCCACAGGTGAGACAGTTCAGGTTATTTTTGACCATGTGTGTTTGAAAGTCCAGCCTGGAGCAGAGGGTTTGGCTGTGCCTCCTGTGGTTGTACACTGAGGGTGTGTGGTTGTCAGCTACAGTGCTGTAAGTCTGCCATGGAGCAGGGGGTACTTGGCTTTTTAGCTTTGAATCACATCTGTTTGGGGGAGCTTGGGATGGGGCAGTTGTGGGAACTTGGCATAATGAAACAGCCGTGGAAGTGGAGAAAGCAGCACTGCTTTAACTCCCCAGGCACTCACAGCTCCTCTGCTGAGGGTTCCCAAAGCCTGTTCCTGACACGACAGTGAAGCAGCTCAGAGGCCAATCTGCAGCAGCACTCCAACAAAGACCCAACACACAGCATTAGGAATGTCCCACTGCTCTGCTTTTAATAACCCCACTTCCAGCCCAGCCATGTCCCAGCCTGTGTCCTGCAGTGAGGGGCAGCAAAGGGTTTGTGATCCAAGGGTACTGCAGCTCTGTAGTTGAGCAGCCAGAAGCTTCCCAGGGCCTCAGCCCAGGTGGGTTCTGTGCACACCAACGTTCTCCTGCACATCCAGAAGGCTCCAGGGGTGCCACAGCTGCATCAGCCCTCCAGGATGCGATTGATGAGCTTCATCTCCTCAGCAGACATGGGGTTCAGGTTAAAACCCTTCAGCTCAGCTTTGCCTGAGAGAACACAGAGGGAAATGAGGATTCTGCTACAAAATAAGTGAGGAATAACATGCAGAACCCTGGAAACTGCTGGGGAGTCACCCCGGTGTGACAGGGGAGTCTGTTTTAGCCACAGGATGCAGCAGGAACCCAGCTGCAGGAGCTTCTGAACCCTGGGGAAGGGTGTGGAGAACAAGTCATGAGGAGCAGCTGAGGGAGCTGGGGTTATTTAGCCTGGAGGAGGCTGAGGGGAGAAACAGAAGAGGCAGGGGGGTGTGATGAGGGGGCAGTTGGGCTCTTCTTTCTAGTAAGGACAGGACAAGGGGAAATGGGCTCAAGCTGCCCCAGGGGAGGTTGAGGTTGGTGCTGAGGCAGAACTGTTTCCCTGAGAGGGGTGTCAGCCCCTGTGCCAGGCTGCCCAGGGAGCTGAGGCAGTGCCCAGCCCTGGAGGGATCCCAGAGCCGTGGGGCTGAGGTGCTGAGGGCTGTGGGTCAGTGCTGGGCTGGGGAAGGGGTGAGCTCCAGGACCTTCAAGGGCTTTTCCAACCAAACCCATTCTGTGATTCTCTGAACCCTCCTGGCATCCAGTGTCTCCTCCCAGAGCCCCAGGAGCTTCCACTGCAGCAGCTTTTACCCTGAGCTTCGAAGAGGCGGTTGACCTTCACGCGCAGCTCCTTCCGCAGGTTGTTTATCTCCTCATCCAGTTGCTCCTGGTCTGAGGCAAGTGGCACAGCAGTGAGGAGCTCTGTGGGCTCTGGGGTGAAGGCTGAACCTCTCATGGGACGCTTTGGCGGGGGAAGCCCAGGCCATGGCGGGGGCAAAGGGGTGGGGGGGAGGGTGTGCAGGAGAGGACCCTTCCCACCCACCTCAGGGTCCCACTTGCCCGTGGGGTCTCAGCCCCAGCTCGTGCCTCGCAGGGCTCTGCCTGGAGCAGCTGAGAGCTGGGATATGCCCCGAGCTTTGGGCTTCTCCGAGCCTGGAGCTGGGCAGAGCTCTGAGTGAGCACCATTCAAGCCAGAGCCCAGGGGCTGCCTCACCCTTCCGCAGCATCTCCTTGGTCCGCACTTTGGGCAGCTCGATGAACATGTTCCCGAAGCAGACCATGGCTTTGCCTGGTGGGGAGGGGGGGGAAAGGGCAGAACCCACCGTCAGCTCCGCGGGACTCAGCCCCCCCCACCCCCGGAGCATCGGGACCGGGGCAGCGCTCGGACCTCACCGTCGGGCTCCGGGTCCTTATGCAGCGCCCGCAGCGCCTCGCGGTTCCGATTCCGCTTCACGTCCAGGTCCACGATCTGCAGCGGGAGACAAGACGGAGACCGTCGGGGTTCGGGTGTAAACAACGCGCCCGGGGGTAACGGGACCAGCACGAACCTGCTGCCGAGCCGCCAGCACATCCTCGGCCAGCTCCTCCACCTCGGTCAGGTAACGCAACACGAAAGCCGGGTCCCGCGCCATGGCCCCGCAACGACACCGGCACCGACACCGGCACCGACACCGCTCCGTTCCGCGTCCGCCGCCGATCCGGGCCGGGTTGCAGCTGCAGCCGCGCCAAAGCGGTTCCGTAACGCGGGAGAGTCCGGGCGCGGCAGCGCGCCCCCTGGCGGCGCGCGCGAGTGCGCGCTCCCGGGAAGGCGGCGGCGAGCGGGGGGAGGGGAGCGGGGAACCGGGGAACCGGCCCGCAGCAGCGTTTGGGGGGGAGGGGGGGGGGTCGGTCCGTAGGTGCCACCGGCTCCCCGGTGACCTCGGGACGGCACCTGCTGCCTGGCACAAGGATGGAGCGTTGGGCTCAGCCTCACGGCCCCCCACAGCTCCCCACGGCCCCCCACAGCTCCCCAC
>WBNH01003099.1:72272-87959 GCA_013401255.1 Urocolius indicus | reverse complement strand
AGGGGGGCGGGGATGGATGGATGCACGGCCCAATCCACCTCCTGCAGCTGGGGTGGGTCCGGTGGTACGGGGGTCCCGAGATGGGGGAGACAGAGGGTCAGGATGGGGGGTTGCAGGGCTTGATCCACCTCCTGCAGCTGGGGCAGGTCTGGAGGTATGGGGTGAGCAAGGATGGGCGTGGAGCAGGAGGGGCAGGGAGCCAGGATGAGGCTGCTGGAGCTGGAACAGGTCTGAAGACATGAGGCTCGTGGAACTGGGATGGGGCTGGTTGGACTGGCAGGGTGCAGCAGGGACATAGTAAGGATAAGAGGATGCAGCACAGAAGACACAGGTGGGGATGGCAGAAGATGGGGAAAGCGGGTGGGGATGGCTGGCGTGGGGCGTGGGGATCAATCCCTCTGCAGCCACAACAGGAGGGATGGTGGGGGACGCCCTTGGCAGAGCCCGGCCGTGGGTGAGGGTGGGTGCAGGCAGGAGCTGTGGGTGCTGCCAGGAGCTGGCATCAGGAGCCTGCGGTTCAGCTGGGTGGCACAGACTTGCTGTCTCCATGGCCAGGAGATGCTGGGCGCGCTGAGGGCCCTGCCTGGCCGTGGAGTGCTTCTGCTGGGTCCCTGAATACCTTGGGCTCAGATTCTCCTCCCAGGTCCTCCCCTGCTCCTGCTCAGAGTTCACTGTCATCTGCGGGGTCGTGGAGGTGCCATTTGTCCCCTGTTTGTCCCCAGCTTGGAGAGGCTCTGCTGCCTGCCCCTTCCTGCGCCTGGGGACAGCTGGGCAGGGCGAGCAACAGCTTGGCAGGCTGGAGCAGGCTTGAAGTCCTTCGCCTGTGCCTCCACAGACCCTGCAGAAGCCCGAGCTGATGGTCTCTTGGCCCCTACCTCCCCTGTGCCGTGGAGCCGGCCGCTGTCCCTCCCAGCACTGCTGAGCTCCATCCAGCCGCGGCTCTGGCACGGAGCTGCGTCCTGGGGAGGCTGGTGCTGGCGGGGAGTGGAGACAATGGCAAATTCCCGGAACAATGGAGCAGACAGTCCTCGCCCTCCAGGCTCGGGTTTCAGTGCTTCCCCTCCTGAGCTACTGTAGTACAGAGGCTGCTCCACTCCCTGTAGTTGTCTACGTGCATTTGTCCATCTGTGGCTTTTCCTGGGATGCTCCTGGGATGTCAAACTTTGTTTTCGCAGAGCAGGGTGCACCGTGCTCGAGAGGCTCCTGCCCCTTCCCTCACACAGCCACCGCCTGCCCTCCCCATCCCCGTGGCAGCTCCTGGGCTGTGCTGCCTGCAGGGAGGTGGGTGGGTACGAGCCTTGCCTTAGTGAGTTGGTGGAGCTGGTGAGGAAGAGGATGAGTTCTCTGGAACTGAGAATTGCCTGGCACCCTGAGGGCATTCGGCTGCTCCTGGCCCGAGCTGGACCAGGCTGCTCTGGAGGCTTTGCTCGGCGTGGTGTCAGCTGTGCTCTCCTGATCGGCTGCTCCATGGAGGCTCTTAAGCCAATTAAAGTGGTAACTCTGAGCACTGACCCTCCAGGACATGTTGGTCTCAAGCTGCAGCTGAGGCTCTTTCTAATCTCGGGATTTGGGATTAGCTCGGGTGACCAGTTAAATGCAGTTTGCTAAACCCATTAGTGGGGCTGGATCCGGTGCAGGTGGATGTGGCAGTTAAAGAAGTGGATAAATGCTGCATGTGAAGGGAAGGCTTTTCCTTGGCCAGGGCACTGTGCCTGCCCCTTGCCAAACTCACCCTCCTTCCCTGATTTACCTGCCTCCCTGCTGCCTTGCGGTCGCCTCGGCAGGTCTCACACCTACCAAATCAATCACTGCACAGCCCCAAGCCCCAGCTGTGACAAAGGCCCCAAGTCACAAACACACAGCTGCTCCCCGGCTGCAGAGGCAGCTCTGAGCACTGACTGAGCTTATCCCAAATGGAAGCTGCCATCGGCACGTTCACGATGCACATGCGAGTGCTCTGCCAGGGATGCTCTCTGGAGGCCGGTGCTGGTTGCATGGCCATGTGCTGCCGTGGCTGCTTTCACCCAGGGTCACACCAGGATTGGCTGCCTCGGGATTACTGGAGCCAGACACCCAGGGTTCCCCCCTCCACTTGCAGATCCTCCCCAGAAGTCCCACATGAGCCCATATTCCCCCATTCTCTGCTGGCTTGGGGGTCTGGTGCCACTCCTGGGTTTTGATGCCAGTCCAGTGACAGCCTGTGGGGCACAGACACCCTTGGCAGCTCCCTGGGTGGGCTTACAAGGGGTGACAGAGCTGAGACCCACAGATTTCCACACCCCCACCCCCAGCCTCTCTGCTCCCCAGGACTTAGCTCTGCCCTCTCAGGAGCCCTCAGCTCTGGGAGCACCCAACTTTGGGGTGTCAACTGGTCCCACTGCAGGACCCAGCGCTGGAGTCAGTCACTTGCTGAGGGTTCCCACATAGCCTGGGGTGTACAGGACAAGGGGCTTTTCAGGGCCAGACTGAACCTTCCCTTGAGCACGAGTGGCCTCAGCTGCTCCTGTCCACAGGGGGGACCTGGGGCACTTTGGAGTGTGAGGATGGTGACACAAGGACTTTGATGGGCACAGGGATGTGCCAGCCAGGAGCACGTGCAGCTCTCTCTGATGACCTGACTTGGTGGGATGTGGAAAGGATTAAAATGGCTGCAACAGGGAAGCAATTTTCTCCTTGTTTAAATAAAGGATTAAGGGATGAGATCCCAAATTGCCTTCTAGGAAAATCCCACTCCCTATCGCTCCCGCTCAGGCCGGGGGGGGGGGGTCCCTCATCCTTTCCCATCTGAGCACCATGATAACCGATTTGGTTATAATCAGGCCTGAGCTTTTTATTCCCCCTCCCTCCCCCAAACACTTAAAACCCAGAGTCAGGAGCTGGGAGTTGGGGGCAAACGATGACTCTGGCATCAAACCCAGCGGTGCCGGGGGCTGTGGCACAGCCGGTGCCTGCCCCAGCCCGCGGCCGCCCCGCCGCAGGCTCTGCTCCGCTGCCTCTCTGTAACGCAAAGGAGGGAGCAATCAGCCCTGGGAGCTCTCACAGACGCTTTTCTGCCTCATCATCAGCTTTTGGAAAATGAAATGACTGTTTTTCCCCTCTGGCCGGGATCGATGGTGCGTTTGCCAGGCGGCTGCCGAGCGCCTGCTCCCCTGCGCCGGGACGTTCCTCTGCGCCCAGGCACCGCGGGGTGATCAAACGCATCTCAAACAGGAACCAGCAGCTCGCTCTGGCCACTTGATGGGAGATGGAATCGCGTTTTAATGAGGTCTGTGGAGCCGGTGGGATGATGGGAGGAGCAACTGTGCCCTCGCCGAAGGATGGAAGGGGCTGCTTGTCACCCGGGGAGCCGGGGATCGTGTGGGTCTGGGGGCTGTGTGAGGGAAGGGCTGCTGTGCAACGGGGTGTCCCAGCATTGATGGACCCAATTAGTGAGGCTTGATTACAGGGTGAGGCTGATTACAGGGAGAGGATGAGGTTGCTGGTGCCTGAGTCTGGCTCGCACGTGGGTGCCCTGGGACGGGCAGTGACCCCCCGTGACATCCCAGGCTGAGCATCGCTTCTCCCATAGCTCTCCCTTATGCCCTTCTGGCCCCAGGCTGCCCCCAGTTCACACCCTGGCAGTGAGTGGTGGGGGTGGGGCTGTAACTGGGGTGCAACTACTAAAATGGCATTATTTACTGGCAGTAACTTCTTGCCCCCCAGTTCTGGGGGGAGGGCTTTCTGGAGCTCTCAGCAGTGCAGTGGGAGGTGATGGAGCTGCTGGTGTACCAGTGGCCTCACTGGGGAGGACCATGGGAGCCCTGTGGGACCAGCACGCCCACCCTGCCCTCCTTCATGCTGAGAGAGCTGGTGGGGCTGCCCAGGGTGGGAGCAGATGGCAGCAGGATGGCACAGGGGCCTCAGTGGCCCCAGCTTATGGCCCTCACCATGGTGTCGGGGCTGTGCAGCCCAGGGGTGAGAGCACTTGGCTGTCCCTGAAGCAACAGCAGGGCTGGCTCCTGCCTCCTCATGCTGATGGATGAGGCAAAAGTGCTGGGCTCAGGGTTTCTCCCGTGCCCTGGGCTCCTGGAGTTGACTGGCAGCACTTTCTGCAGCTGACGGAGAGGCCGTCGCTCTGTGTGAGGGTTTTACTCACCTGGGAGGAAGCTTTATGGCCTGATGCCCTCCCTCTTCACCCCTCTGACTTTCTCCTTGTCCATCTCCCTCCTCCCAGGAGGCAGCAGAGCCAGTGGCCGCAGTGCAGTCGGGGCTGCCCGGGGACTCCCTGCCCGGCCAGCCCCATGTTCCCTCCCGCGGTGCCCGGATCTGGCCCAGTGCCACAGGCAGGGGTCCCTGGTGCTGGTGACTCAGCCTGTGCGTGTGTCAGTGCCACGCACACCTCCGCTGACCCCCGGCCGACAACCAGATGGCCAGGGCCGGCCTGTGCCCATGCCTGTGGCCCTGCCAAGAGCCAGGGCAGCGCCGGCACGAGCGGCCGGGAGCTTCCCGCGGGCAGCGTGGCACGACCAGCTGGTGCCACCGTCCTGGCTGACGCAGGGGGCTTCTACGCCAGCTGAGACAAACGTATTCCCTTTGAGAAGGAGCCGGTCGTGGTGCTGGGCTGGGGCCAGGGCACTCCAGATCCACGGGTGGCTGCATCCAGGGGCCGTGGGACGGATCCCTGGCTGGGGCAGGGGGAAGCCCCCAGCTGCATGGGGGTAAGGGCACAGGGGCAGCACCCAAGAGTGGAGGGGTGAGGTGATGGCCAGGTGAGCATCGTGATGGCTGAGTGGGAGGCGGGATGATGGCCAGGTGAGCCCTGGTGTGGCAGGGTGTTGGGCTGCCTCTATATAAGCTGCTCCCTCCTGACTTCTCAGGGTCCTGGGGTGGGACTGGGGTGTGCTCAGCATTGCTGCTGCAGCCTCCTGTGCTCCCTGGCCCCCCCCCCAGAGCGTGGGGAGGGGGTGACCTGTGGCACGGGAGGGAGGTGTTTGCTGGAGTCAGTTGGCAGCGGTCCTGGGGCGTTGTCTTGTTTCACCCTCATCCCTCATCCACTCAGGTACCTGCGCACGCTGTACCTGGGGCTGCAGAGCCGCTGGCAGGCCGAGCACCGCCGCCGCCACTTCTACTGGCGGATGATGTTCGAGAGCGCAGACATCAGCATGCTGAGGCTGCTGGAGACCTTCCTGAAGAGCGCGCCGCAGCTCGTGCTGCAGCTCAGCATCATGGTGCAGCAGAGCGACGTGGAGCCGCTGCAGGGTAAGGGCCGCTGTGCCCAGGGAGGGGGTGGGATGGGGACCCCCGGGGCTGGCACAAAGCTCTCGCTGCCCTCCCCCTGTGCCCCCGCAGGGCTGTCAGCCTCGGCCTCGCTGCTGTCCCTGGCGTGGATGATCGCTTCCTACCAGAAGGTGCTGCGGGACTCGCGGGAGGACAAGCTGCCCATGTCCTATAAGGGAGCCGTGGTGCAAATCCTGTGGCACCTCTTCACCATCGCCGCCCGCGCCATCGCCTTCGCCCTCTTCGCCTCCGTGTTCCAGCTCTACTTCGGCATCTTCATCGTCACCCACTGGTGCATCATGACCTTCTGGATCATCCAGGGCGAGACGGACTTCTGCATGTCCAAGTGGGAGGAGATCATCTACAACATGGTGGTGGGCATCATCTACATCTTCTGCTGGTTCAACGTCAAGGAGGGACGGAGCCGCTACCGCATGTGCATCTACTACGTCATCACGCTGTCGGAGAACGCCGCCCTCACCATCCTCTGGTTCCTCTACTACGACCGCAAGACCACCTCCGACTTCCACGCCTTAATCCTCGTCTGCGTGGTCAGCTCCAGCTTCGCCCTCGGCATCTTCTTCATGTTCATCTACTACTGCCTCTTGCACCCCAACGGTCCCATCTTCGCCCCCCGTGCCGGGGGATGCATTTTCCGGCAGCGACCGGCCCCGGTGCCGGGATCCCCCACGGACGCCGTCACCAGCCCCCCGCGCTCGCTGCCACGGACTACAGGGGGGGAGCGGGACGGGGCGCCGGGGGAGCGGGACAGCTGCGTGCCCGTCTTCCAGGTGAGACCCTGTGCCCCTCCGGCGCCGGCTGCCCGTGCCCCCCGGACAGAGGGACCCGTCATCCGCATTGACCTGCCCAGGAAGAAGTACCCGGCCTGGGACGCCCACTTCATCGACCGGCGCCTGCGGAAAACCATCCTGGCGCTGGAGTACGCGTCGCCCACCACCCCGCGCCTGCAGTACCGCACCCCGGGTGCCCCCCAGGAGCTGCTGGAGTACGAGACCACCGTGTAGGGAGATGGATTGTGGGGGCCTTGGGAGGGCTCTCCCGGGGCCATCCCACCTCTCCGAGCCGTTTGCCTTTCCGTTGGGTTTGCCGGCGCTGCCGTGTCGAGTGCCCCGCGGGCGGGGGCTGGGGGGGGGTCTCTTGGTGCTATCCCCCTCTCTGTGCCACTATCCCGCAGCCAAGACCCCCCCCGACTCACCCTATGGCAGCCGCCTCAGCTCCCCCTGGGGCTCGTCCTTGCCAAAATACCTCACCGGTGCCTGAGGCCAAGGTGGTGGGTGCTGCGGCCCCACAGCACTTGACCGTGTCAGTGGTGCAGGATGGGGAGTGGGGACAGCCCGGGCTGGGGGCCAGCAGCTGCGGAGGGCTGGGGGCACAGGGGGGCATGGTGAGGCCCAGGTGAGTGGCACACAGGGGGACACGGGTGCCTGTGCCATGGCAGGGCCATGGGGCTGGAGCGTGGCCACACTGGGGAGTGCGTGGGGTTCCTCACCCCCAGGGAGCTGGGGCAGGGGACAGATGGGATCAGGCCAGCTTCCCCTTCCTATGTCTCCCACTTCCCCTACACCCAGCAGAGCCAGTCCCAGGGAAACGTCCTCCATCTCCATCCTTGGTCCCCCCACCTCAGCGTTGAGCCGTGTCCCAGGTCCTGTGGGGTCCCTGCTACCCTGTGGGGTGCAGCCCCTGCCCTGGGGCACAGACCCCGCTCTCCCTGGCTCTGAGCTGAGCCCTGTCGCTCCCTTCTGTCCCCACGGGATCTGCTTCATCTCATCGGGTTTGTTTTCACCTGAATGGTGACATTTTTTGTTTGACATTTTCTACCTCCACTGCTCCCAGGGGGGCAGGGGCCTGGCTGGCACCAACGGAGGGGGGCACACGGGGCTTCCCAAAGCAGGATTCACCCTCAGCCATTCTCTCCTCCCAGGGCTGGTTTCGCTTCCCAGCCGGGAGCGTTTCCATCCCACCCTCCATCAGTATCAGCTCCCTGCAGCTCCCCAGGGTAAGCTTGAGCCTGGATCCTGCCTCTCCCCTGCCCTCCCCATCTCTTCCCTGCCCACCCAGAGGAGTGAGGCTGCCCTGGGCTCCGGGTCTGAATGTGTCCCTGCCCCTGCCTGGATCCCTTGGTGTGTTTCTACCCCAAAGGGCTCTGCTGAATGTACCCTGAGCCCCCCCCCCGCCAGGCCAGACATGTCCAAGGGGCTCTGTGTGTGTGTGTGTGTCTGTGTGTCTGTGTGTGTGCAGGGGTTTGCAGGGCAGCTGCTGGACTCCACGGCCAGGTACTGCCCCAGCACCCACAGCCCCGGTGCCTTCCCTGTGTCCCCCTACAGCAGCCACGCAGGGGCCTGAGCACCAGCTACCCCGTGCCATGGTGCCCTGCCTTGGGCTGGGGAACGTGGGCAGCCCCTCGGGCCGTGCCATGGGGCATCACACGAGGCACGATGTTGGCACGGGGAAGCGGCTGTGAGGGAGCTGTGCCCGGGACCAGCTCTGGCTGCTGCCCGCTGTGCCAGGGCACAGGGTTCCCAGGGGTTGGTGGGGGGGCAGGGCTGGGGTGGGGGGGCTGCGCCGTGTCTGTGGCATCACCTTGCTTTATTTTTCCCATTTCTTTGTAGCCAGAAGGCCAAGGTGAGAGTGGGCCGGGGAGGGCTGATGGTGGGGTCACTGGTGCTAACTGGTGCTAACTGGAAGCCTCGGAAATCCTTTCGGACCACGACCCACGCCCGTCCTCCGCTGCTGGTCCCGGGCAGATGCCGGTGGCTGGTGCCGCCTGTGCCGGGGGCAGCAGCGGGCACGGGGCGGCTCCGCGGGGAGGGAGGGGGGGGTCTCTTTTCCTCAGGGAAGGGGGGGGATGCCGGGCTGGAGCCGTGGGTCACCCCCGCAGCAGCCGGGCAACGTTACCAACCCCTGGCTCAGAGCCGGGAGGCTGCCAGGGATGGGGCTGGGATGCTTGGGGACCATCTGCCAGTGCAAAGCGGCTCCCTGGGGCTCCCCCCCTGCCCCAGCCCCCCGAGAGCAGCTGCTGGTCAGGGCGATCTGCACCCTCATGCCCTTCACCGCCGGGGTTTGCGTGGGGACCCCGGGGCCGGGACAGCGCGACATCGGGACACTTTTCTATGCACTCAAGCCACGGTATTCTCAGCCCCGAGTGGGAGCTCAGCAGCAGCGAGTCCCGGCCCGTACGGTGCTGCCCTGCTCGGAGTGGGGGGTCCTGGCCACGCGTGGGGCTGGGGGCAGCCAATGGTCACCCCACTGCCACCCACCTACCCAGCCTGTGCCATGGAGGGGGCAAACCCAGCTCCCCGGCGCCAATGGCAGCACTGGGATGGTGGCATTTGCCTACCGGGACCGTGGTGAGGGGTCACGACCTGAGGCCATGCCGGGTGCGACGGGACAGGGGCAGCTCTGGGGGTGCTCGAGCTCCCACCAGGGCCAGGGGTCCTGGGGGACGGTCAGTGGGGCGGCAGCGGGGCTGCCCTGGCTTCAGGGAGTGTGGGGAGAGGTCGGGGCAGGGGCCGTTCGTTCTCTGTGGAGGTGATCGGGGGGGTCTCAGCCACGTCCCAGGTCCCTCACTCCGGCCCCCGGGGGCTCGCGGCTGCTGTCACGTACTGTAAATACTCTGTGTGCCACCTTCTTCTCTGGGACCCCCGGTGTGGGCAGGGGGGGAGTGGGAGGCCGGGTCCGGACCGAGACTTTTTTGTATACCACAAACCTTTTGTATATTTTTAATTTTGCTGCGACATGAGATATTAAATTCATTTCAATAAGCTGTGGCTGCAGGAGCCTGCCCTTGCCCTCACCCCCTGGGCTCTGCAGCGGGGCAGGACGCTGCCCGTCTGTCCTGGGGTGACTGGGGGTGTGGGGGGGACTGGGCAGGATGGCTGCAGCCAGTGTCGGTGGCACTGGCCAGTGCTGGCCCTGGTGTGCTGCCTGGCAGGGAAAGGGTGCATGGGCAGGATGCAGCTGCAGGGAAGGAAGCCTCCGGACATGGCCACTGCCTGACACGGCCACTGCCCGGGACAACCTCCCCTCATCAGGGGCCCCAGTCCCTGGCAGACCCTCTGGACCCACGGGGGACTCGTGCCCGATGGGTGGCCATGGGCACAGGGTGCTGGATGCAGCTGCACAGCATCGTGCCAGTGCCATTCCCCGTGCCAGGGTCCAGGGAGGGATGGGGCAGGGCAGGGAGGACTGATAGCCCCCAGCACTGCCCCGTGAGATAAGGGCTGATGTGGAGTCAGGGGCAGCAGAAACTGCATCAGACCCAGCAAGGAGCCCACCCATGGCAGTGAGGGGCAGGGGCTGCCCTGCAGCCAGGTCCCGGTGGGCACCCAGAGCCCCAGCGCCTGCTCCAGCCCCAGCCCCAGCCCCAGCCTGCCTCAGCCCCTGCCTCTGCCCAGAGCAGCCCCAGCTCACGCCACCCCCAGTCCCAGTCCTAGTCCCAATCCCCAATCCAGTCCAGTCCCAGCCCAGCCCAGTCCCAGCCCAGTCCAGTCCCAGCACCCCCGGCAGGAACTCGCGTCCGGGCTGTCCTGGTGGAGTTTCCGACACAGGAAAGCGCGGCGGCGCCGGGTGGGCGGTGGGGCAGCCGTGCCGGAGGCCCCGCCATGGACTGCGAGGCCAAGAAGGGGAAGAAGGTGCGTGGGCCTGGGGCTGGTATCTCATGGTGGGGGCTGGTGGGGCAGGGTGGGAGCGGGCAAGGTGCGTGGGGACACTTGGGCCAGGGGTGAGGTGGAGTGGCACAATGGGGTGAGGTGGGGTCCCCCACCTGCTGCCCCTCGAACCACCCAAACGGTGCAAGTTTGGGGTGAGTGGGCAGAGCCCGTGAGCGGTTGCCAGGGTCAGGTGCCCCGTGCTGACGTGCCCCTGTGCCCCTTCTCCCTGGCAGGGCTTCGTGTCTCCCATCAAGCGGCTGGTTTTCCCCAAAGCTGCCCGGAGGCCGGTGCCCCGCAGCAGCGTCTACCGGCGGCCGTTGCACTCGGTGCCCCTCTACCCCCCCGACTACCTGATCGACCCCCAGATCCTGCTGCACGACTACGTGGAGAAAGAGGTGAAGGTAAGGGGTGGGGGGTCCCCAGGGCTGTCTCTGCCTGCTCAGGGACATGAGGCCACTGCCCCTGTGGTGGCCAGGAGGGTGCTGGTCCCTTCCCTGCCCTGGCAAACACTCAGGGAGGGGGAGCTGGAGGTGCAGGGAGGACCCCCCCCCCCATCATTGCAGAGTCTCCCTGTACCCCAGAGAGCTGAATCCTGCCCTGGGGAACATGGGTGCTGAGGGGAAGGCTCAGGGTGTGGAGGGTGGATGCTCCAGCCATCCAAGCTGCCCTGGGTTTTCTCCCCACTAGTTTTTAGGCCACCTGACCTGGGTGACATCCTCCCTGAACCCCTCGAGCCGGGATGAGGTGCTGCAGCTGCTGGACACAGCCAGGGTAAGAGGGGTCCCCACACCTCAAGGGGTGGGCGCCAGGTGCCCCATGCCATCGGGTGCCCGAAGCCATCGGGTCCCTGTGTGCCCCCGCAGCAGCTGAAGGAGCTGCCGCTGCAGACGACGCCGGAGCAGGACAGTATCCTGAGCCTCTCTGCCCGCTGTCTCCTGCTGACCTGGCGGGACAACGAGGAGCTCATCCTGCGCATCCCCACGCACGAGATCGCCGCAGCCTCCTACCTGCGGGACGATGCCCTGCACCTCCTCATCCTCAAAACCGGTGTGGGCATCAAGCCGTGGCCACCTGCAGTGGCACAGCCAGCCCCGAGCGCCCCGGGGTCCTCGGGACATGGGGGGGCTGGAGCCTGGAGGGTGCTGGGGAGGGGGGGGGTCTCTGGGGCCATCCATAAAAGCCTGTGCTGACCCACCGGCTCTTCAAGGGGCTTGTGGGCATGTGCTTCCCTGTCCTGGGCTCCCTGATGGGGCTTCCCACTGTCCCCACTCCACGGGGCTCCCTGTCCTCAGGCTCCTGCTGCCCTGGCAGGTCCCAGCTGCGTTCCCAGCCCCTGTTCCCTTTAATGGCAGGAGCAGAGAAGGCTGGAAGTGACCCTTGTCCTCCTGCTCCCCCCACACGTGGAGCCTCGGGGAGGTGCAGGAGCTCTGGCACTTTAATCAGCAAACTGGGCTCAGCTGTTTGCTGCAATCAGGGTCTCTGGGGTGGGATCCTCTAATCCCCTGCCCCAGCTCCACTGCTCCCAGCCCGCTGGGGCTCCCTTCATCTCTGCATCCAGCTTGGGTGGTGGGATGGGGCAGCCAGGGTAGGGGCTGGGAGCTGGGGGCTGGGCAGGGTGGGCAGCACAGCCCCCTGGCCTGAAGCCCAATCTCTCCTTGCTGTCCCCAGGCCTGGGAGTAGACCCGGTCCCCGCTGGAGCACACCCCGAGGCGGCTCCGGTCGGTGTGCCGGAGGCTTTCCCCCCCGAGAAACGTCCGGGGGGCTCATGGCCGGAGGGTGGGCGTCTGGGGGGCCCGATGGAGCGGCGGCACACCATCTGTAGCCTGGACTGGAGAGCATCACGGGGCGGGCAGGAGACCCGTCAGGGCGGCAGCCTGGAGCGGCGGCGGGGCGGCAGCTGGGAGCGGCGGCAGCGCGGGCGGCCTTCGGGCAGCTGGGAGCGGCGGCAGCCATGCGGCGGCAGCTGGGAGAGGCGACGGGCCGGGGTCGGGGCCACGGGTGGCAGCTGGGAGCGTGGCACCGGCGGCTTCGGCAGCTGGGAGCGGCGACACACGGGCAGCAACCCCCTGGACCCCCAGGAACCCTGCCCCGACGCATACTCCAACCTCATCATCCTCGCCGTGCCCAACAGGGTGAGTGGCCCCGCGGCATGTGCCCACCGGCTGGCACACGGGCACCCACCGGCACCCACTCACCCTCTCTCCCGTTGCAGGATGCCGGCGAGGAGTCCTGTGCACTCATCTGTCAGGTCTTCCAGATCATCTACGGGGACCAGAGCATCGAGTGTGTCGACCGTGCTGGGTACCACTACACCTCCACTCCCACGCGGCCCTGGCTCTGCAGCAGGAGTGAGTGCCCAGGGACTGGCACGGGGCTGCTGGGCAGGGGTGTGTAGGCACCTGCATGGGGGACAACAACCGTGGCAGGGGCTCAGACCCACTCTGAGACCTTGGCTCATCCTCCCCAGGTGACAGCTGCCGCACAGACGGGACGTACGCCTACGATGCCGACTTCAGCTGCTGCAGCTCCTTGTGAGTCTGAGTCCCCAGGGTGTCACTGCTCTGGGGTGGGTGCCTTTGCCCTGGGTGGGTGCCCCTACCCCCAGCTGGGTGTCCCTGCCCTGGGTGAGTGCCTGTTGTGGATGCAGAGATGCCCCAGCCCTGCCTGATGGTGGGTGCTGCGTGTGGAGGAGCAGGTGGGCACACGAGGGATGCCAAGACCCACTGACCCTCATCTTCCCACAGCAATGGCTCCCATGAGACCTTCGAAGCCTATTACAGCGGCGCCTCCTCGCCCTCCTTCCACCAGTCCCACCACAGCCTGGCCACCGCCTGCAGTGGCAGCGACCAGAGCGGCGTGGGGCTGGAGCAGCTGCAGGACTACATGGTGACGGTGCGGCACAGGGACAGGGCGGGCAGCAGCGGGCAGGTCTGAGCCCCCCACCCCGTGCCAGAGAGCAGCCAGCAGGGCACGGGGTGACGGCTCAGGGCCAGTGTCCCCAACCCCGACCCGTGGCCATGTCCTTGCAGCTGCGCAACAAGCTGTCGCCGCAGGAGATCCAGCAGTTTGCCGTGCTGCTGCGTGAGTACCGCCTGGGCACGCCGGTGCCGCAGTACTGCGCCGAGCTGCTGCGCCTGTACGGCGAGCGCAGGAAGTTCCTGCTGCTGGGTGAGTGGCCGTGCTCATGCTGCTGCACTTGGGCACTCCGGCTGTGCCTCTGCGTCCTGTGGTGACGGTGCTGGCTGTGACCTGGGGAGGGCCGGGACCCTGCTGCTGGCAGGAGGCGGGATGGGGTGGGATGGTATGGGGATGGATGGGATGGAGTGAGATGAGATGGAATGGAGTGGGATGAGATGGGGATGGATGGGATAGATGGGATGGGGATGGATGGGATGAGATGAGGTGAGATAGGAATGGATGGGATGCGATGGGGTGAGATGGGATGAGATAGGATGGAATGGGATGGGATGAGATGGGGATGGATGGGATGAGATGAGGTGAGATAGGAATGGATGGGATGCGATGGGGTGAGATGGGATGAGATAGGATGGAATGGGATGGGGTGGGATGGGGATGGATGGGATGGAATAGAGGGGGGTGAGATGGGGATGGATGGGATGAGATGGGGTGAGATGGGATGGAATGGAGGGGGATGAGATGGGAATGGATGGGGTGAGATGGGATAGGATGGAATGGAGTGGGGTGGGATGGGATCCCCTGCAAGCAGCCAGTGGGGCTGCCCATCCGGGCAGGGACACCCTGAGGCTCACAGCACCTCTGGCAGGAATGAGACCCTTCATCCCCGACCAAGACATCGGGTACTTTGAGACATTCCTGGAGAGCGTCGGCATCCGCGAGGGCGGGATCCTGACCGACAGCTTCGGCCGCATCAAGCGCAGCATGAGCAACACGTCGGCCTCGGCCGTGCGCAGCTACGACAGCTGCTCCCTGCGCCCCGAGGCCGAGTCCTTCAACCGCATCATCACCGACATCACCCACGACATCGAGGCGCTGGCGCGGGATGAGGACGAGGAGGAGGAGGAGGAGGAAGAGGACAATTACCTGTGAGGCCACACTGAGACCCGCTGTGTGCTCACCGATGTCATGCTGCACCTCCAGGCCAGGGCTGGCCGTGTGCCCAGCTCTGCCCCACTGCCCGGGAGGTGGGAGAGTGCTCCCTGTTTGTCACTGCGGGAGGGGACATGGGCTCTGTGCTGCAGTGGCAGCTCTCAGTGGGGCAGCCACGGCAAGGGGGGAGCTCCAGGTGCTGTCATTGCTGTGGATTGCAATTAAACGTCAGGGCTGGGAGTGGAGCAGGTTCTTCTCCAGGGAAAGGCTGTGAGGGGTTGGGGTGTGAGAGGTTGGCTGACTGTGCCACTGCTGGCCTGGGCACCCCATCCACCCCAGTGCCACACTCCTGGCTGTGCTGGGCTGTCCCTGGGCGTTGCTCCTGGCAGTGGGGGACCCTGGGGAGAGCTCACAGATGGCAGTGCAGGGTCTCGAGGGTAATTCTGCCTGTGAGCCGTGGACAGGAGCCCAGAGCACACGATGGTCTGTGAGCAGCCTGCACCACTCCTTCAGCTACAGCCACTGCTCAGGGCAGAGCTCACTTGGGGTGGAGAAGTCAGAGGGTTTTCTCTCTGGGAGTCCTCAGCCCCCACCAGCTGATTTCACTGCCCTGAAAATCACAGCAGTGTGGCACAGGCCCCTCTTCTCAGCTTCCACGAAGCAGAGCTGGGACATCTGCCTTGGGGAGCCCCCAGAATGAGCCCAGGACTCCAGGGTGCCCAGTGCTATGGTGAGAAGGGCAGCTGCTCTGTTTGCTGCCCTGGGGCTGCTCCTGCCAGGCCTCCAGCTTCGTGGGAAACCAACAGTGGGTCAGAATCTCTGAAAGACCCGGGTCTCCCTGCTTCTGAAACGTCAGGTTTTAAGGTGAGAGGAAAGCTGCCTCAGCTCAGGCTGGGCTGGCTGGCCCTGGGTATCCCCCTCAGGGGTTCCTGCCTCGTGACTCTGTGTCACAGCACAGATCCCAGGTTCTCTGCCTCCTGTGGATCAGGTGTTTGGAAGCAGCACATCATTTCAGGGCTGAGAGCTGGGCCAGGAGACTTTGGGAAGGCTCAAGCAGTCTGTCAGTCATCATCCTTGGGGACCACCCTGTGTTTTATACAAATAGCTTCTCTGCTACCTTTTTTTTTCCCCCACGGGATCATGTACAAGAGGAGCAAAAGCTGCCCCCAAGCAGCGATGAAGGATGTGGAGTGGCACAAAGGGCAGCTGGGGAAGGAACAACTCTGCCATGGTGCCCAGTTTTTATTGGAAGGAATGGCTCACTGAAGCTCAGCAGATGGAGAAGCGTACCCTTCATTTTTTGGGTTTTTTTTTTGAAATGGATGCAAAATGGTCACAGTTCCCATTTGATCTGCTCAGCTGGGGCACAAACCACCCCCCTGCAGCTGCCACAGACCCCCCTCAAGCCACACGTGTCCCTGGCCAGGAGCAGCAGCTCCCCCCTTCCCACCTCCTTTAACCAATCCTTTTCCCCTTTTCCTCCTGGTGACGTTGCCCAACAGGGTTTGGGTTTGGTTTGGGTTTGGTTTCACCTTTGGGAGAAATGGGTGACAAGCTCTGATCTGACCCGCTGCGCAAGGGCTGAGGAGATAAGGACTAATTAACATACAAAGCGAGAGGGGGCAAAGATTAATTAACATACGAGGAGAGGGGAGGGTGATCTGCTTGTGGGATATTCATGAGTGGGGTGTAT
>WBNH01003099.1:46212-70849 GCA_013401255.1 Urocolius indicus | reverse complement strand
CCTTTCCCCCTCCCTTTCCCCTTCCCTTTCCCCTTCCCTTCCCTTCCCTTCCCACTCTTCCCTTTCCCCTTTCCCCTTTCCCCTTTCCCTTTCCCTTCCCTTCCCTTCTGCCCTGAGCCAGGTGCTTGTGCCATGGGAAGAGGCTTGTTTGGCCTCGTGTGTGATTATTTTTCCCCCCCCAGGTGCTTGGCAGCTGCTTCACCTCGCCGTGTCTTGGCATCTGTGTTGTTACAGCTCTGCGTTGCCCCGCTCCTGGCAGAGCTGAAGGTGTTTCTGGGCACAGTTTGCTCAGTGCAGAGGTTGAGCTGCTGAGATGTTAATGAGCTGCTTGAGGTGTTGTCCTTGAGGAGTGGGGTTTTCCCCCTCCTCGCCTGTCACGGGAGGGTGTTTCCTCGCTGAGGGGCTGTGAGAGTGACTGAGGTGCTGATATTGGGTCGCCGTTGGGCAGGGTGGGAGGTGTGAGGAGCCTCATGGAGCAGCAGGAGCTGGCAGGGACAGCAGAGACTGGTGTTTGTTTTGCTTTAAGCATCCTCATCCTCTCAGGCAGGGAGGAAGGGGTGTCTGAGCGGGCGTGGAGAGAGGAGGACGGTCCCACTGGGAAGCTGCCTCGTAGGCTTTGCTGTTCTGAGGGGCAGAGAAGCCCGTGAGCAGCTCTGCTGAAGTGGGTGTGAATGTGGCTCTTGTCTCCAACGCCTTCAGTGACCCCTGTGAGTGCCAGGGGAGCTGGGCAGGGGACAGCCGGGCACAGATGGTGCTCTGCAGGGCAGCCTCTGGACAGACCCCCTCAGAGAGCCTTCAGAGAGGTGTCTTTGGGCTGAGGGATGCGCAGAGCCAGAAGCAGCAGAGATGAGCTTGTGCCAGTCGTTGTCAGGGCGCCGAGGGCCAGGCTGGTTCCTGGGGGCAGGCCAGTAGGTGCCCTTAGCACTGGGAATGTGCCTGAGTGTGGGTGGGAGCTGCAGGTCGCTCAGTTACACGTGGATTGGGGCTTTTCCCCTCTCAGAGAGTGGAAGGTCACGTCTTTCCTCCCTTTCTGCCACCGTGTGAAGTGGAGCAGGAGCCCTGTGCATGCTGCTGGACAACTGGCTCTGCACAGGTGCCGTCTGCCCTGTTTTTCCTTCCCAACTGCCTTTGACAGTCAGAAGCCCTTGGTTACAGCTGTGTGATGTCCCTCTTGCCCTTCCCTGTGGAGAAGGAACGGGACAGTGTCCATCACCTCATTCCTCTGAGACCCATCACCACCCTCCCGCTTCCTTTTCCTCCTGAGGCAAACACTCTGCTGCACTTTTCAGTTCCCGTGTGGCTGATGAAACTGCCAGAGCCAAACCCAGCCCCGTGCCTGTGCCTGTGGGACGCTGGAAACTGCTTCAGCCTTTCCTCCAGCTGCCAGCCTGCAGCAGCCCCTGGCTGGTCAGAGCGTGTTGGCTGCTGGGCAGCTCCTTGCTTGCCCCTTCCCTTCCATCAGTGTGGGAGCTCAGCCCCTGGCAGTGGCAGCTCTCGGCACCTCAAGCTGGAGGAGAGCAGAGTGTGAGAGCAGAGATGTGTGGGGTGGGGGTTCAGCTGGATGAGGCCTCTGCTGGGGCAGCATCTGTCTGTCTTTGGTTCCCCTCAGTGATGTGTGTGCCTGGCACTTCAGCCACAAACCAAGCAGCAGGTCCCTGGCTGCTGCAGGACAGCTGCTGTTTGCTTCTCCTGCTCAGCTGGGGAGTCACAGGGCACAGAAGGCAGGCTGCAGTGAGGCACTGACAACAAACCTCACGTGGTTTCAGGCTGGATCAGTTTTGGGAGTCCAAGGGGTTTAAAAGGAACGTTTCCCACTTGCTGTCCAGCTGAGTGTCTTTGCCTGCTCTAACTGCATTAAGCTGAGCTCAGGATAGACCTGAAAACGTCCCTTGTAAGCCAAAAGCTGTGTGTGATAACTGAGGCTGGTGGTGGCTCGTTGCAGTCCAAGCCTGTCTCCCCTGCTCAGTCTGTTTCCCTCTGTATTTGTCTCCTGCCCCTAACTGCAGAGCTGCTGCCTGTGGGTCAGAGGGACTGTGACCTCTGAGGCCAGGCAGGGGAAGGGGCTTTGTCACCACTGTTACCGTGAGCTCGAGTTGTTCCAGCCAAGCCTCTGGGGTCTGTGTGGTGTTCTGCTGCTGCTGTACTCGGGGAGCTCAGGAGAAGGGGCTGAAGGCTCCTAGAGCTGAGACTCTAATCCAGCCAAGCTGCTGCTGGCTGATCTGTCAAGCTGGATTCCCTTTCCCAGCTTTGCTGCTCGTGCTGGGCCGGGCTCCCTGAGGGCAGGGCACAGTCCATGGACCTGCTCAGACCTTCCAGCCTGACTCATCTCTCTTCTCCCTCAAAAAGAACTCCAGACTTTTTTCCTTTCCGTGTTTGTGAGCTGTGTTGGGGTGCAGAGGGGTGAGCAAAGAGGAGTGGAACAGGGAGAGCGCTGCTGTCAGCACCCCCTCGGGCACAGCAGCGAGCGGCTCGTTGGGTATCGGCCCTTGTCCGCTGCAGGGGCTGTGAGCAGTGACAGGGGGGGCTGCTGGCAAGCAGAGCTGACACAGCCAGTGCCAGGACTACATCCCTCTTCTCTGGGAACACAGGGAGTTCCCTGGCACAGGAGCTGAGGTGGCTGTGAGCAGCAGAGTCAGCTGCCAGGCTGCTGGGTGAAGTGTGGTGCCGGTGGGAAGCGCGTTTGGGTCGGACAAGGGCAGGAGAGGCAGCCAGGGAGGAAAGGGCCTCATCCAGTAACAAACCAAAGTGAAGAACAGCTTTTCTGAGTGTGATTTGTGCCTTTCCAGCCTCTGGGGTCAGCACTTGGAGTGTTGCTGCCCGTCTCTGGCGCTGCTCCCGTGGTTCTGGTGTGTTCTAACGTTTCTTCTCCCCTTGGCAGGGAAGGCTGAGGTTGGTGCTGCTCTGCCTCTTGTTGCTGCACGCTACAGACTCTTTCTATGTACCTGGTGTGGCTCCTATGAACTTCCACCACAATGATCCTGTAGAAATAAAGGTAGGAGGAGCTTGGAGGGAGCTGTTACTCTGGGGTCTGGGGGTTTTGTGGCCTTTTGTTTTTGTCTTTGTATCACAGCGGCTGAGTGAGACTGGAAAGTCAAATCTGAGCATCTTCTTACTGACATTTGGGGGACAGATAATTTCTGGGGTGTTGGGGGTGAACAGGCTTCTGCTGCCTCTCACCCTGCAGTTCTCAGCAGATTTCTCTCTTTGCTTCTGGGATCTTCTACCAGATTCCTTCATCAGTTGCACCAAAGTCCCCAGGACATTGCTCTGTTGGTTTCCAAACCCTCTTTCTCACTGTAGCTTTGAAGTGAGTTTAATCAGAGCTTTTTGCCCAGCCTCACAGTGACTGTCCAAGTGCTTTGAGAGGACGAGCCTTTACTCTCCAAGTGCTTTTAGAGGATGGGCTTCAGGTGGTAGGTCTGTGGTAGAATGAAGATGTGGCTTGAATCAAAGCTTTTCAGTTTTCTGTCTCCAAGCCAGGTGGGATCCAGGATAAGCCCTTTCCAAGTGCAGGCATTTGTCCTTGAGTGTGGCAGGTCTCACAGCCCAGGCTTGCTGAAGATGTGCTGTGCAGCGTTGCTGGCTGTGAGTGATGGGATGTGCTTCACCCCTAGGGGAGGAGGCCAGCCTTTGCTTCCAGACATCAGCAGTTTATAGCCCACTGCATTTATTTTTCTAAAGCTGTGGCCTCTTGTCTCAGCAAAATCCACCCCCCTTGGGGGTGCTGAGGCTGGCTGCTCCCACGGCAGGCACAGCACAGTTTTCTTGTTGGCCACAGGCTGCCAGACACAGGCTATTTTTAAGCAAGTGAGACTTGCCTGTGGCTACAAGAAGCTTCCCAGAGGAAGAGAGTATAGGGATGGCTGTTCTCAGAGGGATTTCAGGAGCCAAATACTTCCTCAGGCAATAAGGCAAGTATGGCATGTTGGCCAGACTCTTGCCTGTGTCACAGAGCTGGGCTGTGGTGCTGTGTCTGCGTGTCCCTGCTGCCACAGTGTGTGGCAGCTCACCAGCAACATTTGGGCTTTGTCTCCCCAGGCTGGTGGCTTCTCAGCCTTTCCTTCCTCAGATAAAAACTGCTGAGCTCTTCATGTCACTGGAGGTCAGACCTCAAGGTCCAGTGTGGCATGAGTGGCTTTCTTGGGGAAATAACTGCGGTCTTGTTTGAAATGCGACTCCTGAATCCCCTGTGAGCTCCTCCTGGTTCCTTAGGACTCCACTGAGCCACAACTTTGTGAAAGAATCCACCAAGAAGTAATTTCTTCAAGTGTTTCTCTGTTTCACTGTGAACAGTGCAGAGAGTGGACAGCTCGGAGTGGTGCAGAAGGACAGAAAGCTGCAGACATCTGTCTCTTGGGTTTAACAGCTTCCGAAAGGGAGCTTGATGGGAGGTGTCTTGAAGTAAACTTCAGCTTCTGGCTGACGCTGGGAGGGTAGAAAACTGTCAGAGGTGTTTCCTGGGGATGATTCTCTGTTGTCCCTGCAGGCTGTGAAGCTCACCAGCTCACGAACCCAGCTGCCCTATGAGTACTACTCCCTGCCCTTCTGCCGGCCCATGAAGATCACCTACAAGGCTGAAAATCTGGGTATGTATCCGTGGAGCAGCCCCTTCCCCAGCAGTGCTGGGCTGCCATTCCCCAGCTGGGGCAGGGAGTGTTCACTGGGCTGAAGGCAACTGCAGATGTCATCTCAGACACACTGTTTGTGGAAGGCCTGTGTGTCTCTCACTTGTTATACACTGGCTGTTTGCAAACTGGGATGTCCACATGCTGGAAAGAGGAAGCACCTTTCCTGAAGGCATGTAAGGAGCTTTATAGTAGAGCTTGAAACTCCCAACCAAATAACTGAACTCTTGGTTTTTATCCCTGGAAGGGTGGCAAGCAGCTGGCAACCCCAGGGCAGGGCTGGTGCTGAGCAGCCTGACGCTGGCGCTCCCTCACGCTGCTCCTCTCCTGTTTTCCAGGTGAGGTTCTTCGAGGGGACAGAATTGTAAACACACCTTTCCAGGTTTCCATGAACATGGAGAAGAAATGTGAAGTCCTGTGCAACCTGCCCAACAAGCCAGTGACTCTGACAGTGGAGCAGAGCAAGCTGATGGCCGAGCGCATCAGGGAGGATTACTACGTCCACCTGTGAGTCGCCCCCAGTGTGGGTTTCTCTTGCTGGGGATTCTGTGTTGTGGACAAATGTGACCTGGAGTCTTGTGTTTTCAGCATTGCTGACAACCTCCCTGTGGCCACAAGGCTGGAGTTCTATTCCAATCGTGAGGAAGAGGAGAAGAAGAAGGAGAAGGATGTGCAGTTCGAGCACGGATACAGGCTTGGCTTCATGGATGGTAACAAGGTAGAGACTCCAGCAGCTGCCTGAGGGAGCCTGCAGGAGCTCTGAGTCTGACAGAGGCCCTTCGAAGCCTACCAGGGAGTGCCAGGCTTGGGAATACAAACAAAACATTTTATAGAGGGTGGAAATACGAGCAGGAGGCCCATCTCTTGTTGGAAGGAGGAGGTGACTGCTCTGATGGGTAGGAGCACTACCTTTGAGTCCCTGCATGGCCTTGGGCAAACTGCTGCAGTGCTTTGCCCTCAGCACAGCAAAGGCAGCACATCCCAAAGGGTGTGTGATCCTTGACTGGCTTGGAGCATCTTGTCCTTCAGAAGAGCTGAGTGTTTCTTGGAGGAACACATGCTGAAGTGTGCAAATGGAAGCTCCTCACGTGCGTCCCTGTGGGTGTCTCCCAGGGCTGGGCCCCACAGGAGCTGCTGGACTTTACAGACACTTTGTGGCACACACAGCTCCAGCACTTTTCATGGGTTAATGAACCTTCTGTGCCAGGTGATGCCAGAGCCTTCTGAGAGCTGCAGCACCAACTCTGGGGGTTGTTTGTCTGCCTGGTGGGAGCAGCAGGCAGGAAACTCGAGGCTGTAGCTACTGAGGTCTTTGTGACCTACATCTGGTGATTGTGCTGCTGCTGAATGCATGGCTGAGGTCTGAGATGGGAGGTTTTCCAGGCCACAGAATAGACCAAAATGTTGTCCCTGATGCTTGGGGGTGGTTGAGGTGTTGCCTTTTCACCAGCTCTCTCCTCTCTCCTGGTTCTTTTGCCCTTGGGGAGCATTAGCTTGACCTTGCTCTGTAGCACCAACACATCTGGGAGCAGCTGGAGCCTTCAGGTTTCCGTGCTGAAGCTGCTTGCTGCAGTTGTTGTTTCTAGACCTTGCCCATTCCTCCCTCAGGGTGCTAACATGTTATTTAATATCCATCTGTTTTAGTTCTACCTGCACAACCACCTCTCCTTCATCCTTTACTACCACAGAGAGGATGTGGAAGAGAACCAGGAGCCCACCTACAGGGTCGTGCGCTTCGAAGTGATCCCCCAAAGCATTAAACTGGAAGGTGAGAGATTCTCCTGGAGAGGGGCAAGGGGAGAAGGATCTCTTGTAAGGCCAAGAGTTGAATGCTGCTGATGTATCAGGCTGCCAGTTGTGGCTGCTGCTCTGGTCTCTGGGCACAGAAGTGAGGGAGGGTGAGTTATAAGGGCAATAAACCCCTTTGTTCTTAAGGAAGGATTAAAAATAGAGAATGTGCCTTGAAATGCAGCCCATGGAAAGGCAATTCAGAGAAAACCATTGCAGCCTGGGGGCTGATCATCCAGCATGAAGTGTGCATGGCCTCTAGCTCTCGCTGTGGCCTTGATCTCCCCCAGTGGGACACTACCTGCTAGCCCAGAGACCCACAGAGCATTGGGAACTGTTCTAGGGAGGCTGAGTGTTAGAAATGATGGTTGGGGGGAAACCACTCCTACCTCAGTGAGCCCAAGGTGGAACAGGGATCTCGAGGGGAAGTTGTTCATGGTGTGTATCACCCTGTGCAACTCTCTTCTGGCCACGGCAGGCTCTCTGGAGGGGTCTTGTTCCTCAGCCTATCGTGCAATAGAAGCTCTGTTCGTGGTCCAGATCCTTGGCCTCAGAGCCTCTGGCTTTTATCCTCCTAGTCAAGGAGAGCCCTACACACAGCTTTCCTTAGAGTCTGTTATGGAAGAATAGTTCAGCAAACTGCCAGGCAGGTGAGGAAGGGATAAAAAGCATTTCCAGAGGCATTGGGGTGCCCTGTGGGTACCCAGGGCAGGGTGATAGGCAGGAGCTGGTGCCTGAGGGGAGGGCTGACCTGTCTGTGCTTCTCTTTACAGACCTGAAGGCTGATGAGAAGAGTATGTGCACCCTGCCCGAAGCCACGGGCTCTGCCCCTCAGGAAATAGATCCTTCCAAGGAGAACCAGCTGCTCTTCACCTACTCTGTCCACTGGGAGGTGAGGGAGCAGTGGGACAGGGGCTGGCACAGGGGTGTTGTGGAGGGCACTGGGAGCGTGCTGGTGTGAACAGAACTCTGCTCCTCTCCCAGGAGAGTGACATTAAGTGGGCCTCTCGCTGGGACACGTACCTGACCATGAGTGACGTGCAGATCCACTGGTTCTCCATCATTAACTCCGTCGTGGTCGTCTTTTTCCTGTCAGGTGAGTGAGATGTGTGGGCTGAAGCTGTACCATGAGCCTGCAGGGAACTGGCTTTAAGCCTCAGCCGGAGGGTGATGCCGCTGTGTCTGAGCCTGGTCAGCAGGGGCAGGAAATGAACAGGGGGCACATCAAACCTCCTGGGTCAGGGGCAGGGCAGTGACCCCCCCTCCTGCCCTCTGATGGGTACTTGAGGAAGCAGCATGTGGTTAACACACGTCCTGCATGTCTGTGTTGAAGGAAAGAAAACCCACAGTGCCCTGTTCCTGCTGCCTTCCCTGCTCCCTGGGGAGGTGTTGCTGTCTTTGCTCCAGGCTGGGAGGGGTGGTTAATGACTGAGGGCCTCTCCTCCTCAGCAGAAGTGCAGCAGCCTGTGCCCTCACTGGGTTTGTGCTTGTTTGCAGGCATCCTGAGCATGATCATCATCCGCACCCTCCGCAAGGACATTGCCAACTACAACAAGGAAGATGATATTGTATGTGTTCACTCTCAGGGCTGGGTCAGGGAGGGAGGGAAGCCCAGATGAGGAGGGATCTTGGATGTGTTGTCTCTTTCCTTGCCCCTCTTTTGCTTTGAGCCTCAGGGGCTGTCAGGATGCTGATGCATCCATCAGCGTTCCTGGTTCAGATGTCTGCTGAGCTCTGTAATGACTGCAGGCAGCTCTGTAAACCTGTGCCCTGCACTGGCACTTCAGACCTGAACTGTGTTAAGCCCAGGAGGAAAGAAGTTTAACTTATAGTGATACACTTCTGTAGAACAACTGGATAAGAGGAAATTAACTCTCAGGCTGGCTGGGGTGGGACCCTAATTTCCACTGGCACGTGGTAGCTAAAGAACCTTCTTTCCCTGTTGTTGGTACAGGAAGATACCATGGAGGAGTCTGGCTGGAAGCTTGTGCATGGAGATGTCTTCAGGCCTCCACAGTACCCCATGATCCTCAGCTCTCTGCTGGGGTCTGGAATCCAGCTCTTCTGTATGATCCTGATTGTCATCTGTAAGTGGCACATGTTGCATGGGGGGGCTGTGGGGAGAACAGCAACGATGCCCAAGGGCATTTGTGGCTTCCATTGACATCGAGTTGTGGGATCCCAGAACTCTTTAGGTTGGAAAAGACCTTTAAGATCATTGAATCCAACCTTTAACCCAGCACTGCCACGGCCACCGCTACCCCATGTCCCTCAGCCCCACGGCTCCATGGTCTTTGGGATCCCTCCAGGGATGGGGACTCCCCTGCTGCCCTGAGCAGCCTGAGACAGGGCTGGACAACTCTTTAAGGGAAGAAAATGTTCCCAATCTCCAATCAAACCCTCTCCTGGTGCAACTTGAGGCTCTTTTCTCTTGTCCTCCTGTAGCACTTCGCCCTATGCTCGTCTCAGCTGGAGTGAGGAGGCTGCTTGCTGTTGCAGGCTGAGCAAGGTGATGGGCCTGTGCTCAGCATTTCTGAGCTCCCCAGCTGAAAGCATCCTTTTGTGATGGTATTTCCTGTTACCAATGTGTGAGCCCTGGCTGACAGAGGGCCAGGAGACTTCAGCACACGTGTGCCTTGCCTCTGAGCTGCACCTGCTCAAGTCTCAGGTGAAGCTGTGGCTGAAGCCTGCTCTGTAGCTTTGAGATCAAAGCGGTAGCTGCTTCTCTCAGTGCTGGGGGCGATGATGCTTTGAAGGAAGCGAGGTGTGTGCAAAGGGCAGAGGTTCCAGGCAGCTGTGGTCTGCTCAGGAGCTGGACTGCACTCCAGCTGCTGCCTGGCACATCCCTCACAGCTCCTGCCCCGTGTCCCTTTCCCCCCTCGCAGTTGTGGCTATGCTGGGGATGCTGTCGCCTTCCAGCCGGGGTGCGCTGATGACAACCGCCTGCTTTCTCTTCATGTTCATGGGGTAGGTGTGTGCTGCCCTCACAGCAGTGCTTTGCTCTCTGCCCCTCTGCTCCCCAGCTGTGGAAGCTCATTTCCTTTGGTTTGGCTTGTTTCTCTCCAGGGTTTTTGGTGGGTTCTTTGCCGGCCGCTTGTACCGGACGCTGAAAGGACACCGGTGGAAGAAGGGAGCCTTTTGTGTGAGTCCTGGGGGGTCCTGTGCTGCTTATCCAGCTTTGCCACATTTGCACATCAGCTCCACACACATTTGTGGTGTGGGTTGAGTCCCATGAGAGGGCAAACAGCAGAGCACACGCTGTGGTGAAGCAGGAGGGTTGTGTGAGACCCTCCCCACGGCCCAGGCGCGTGTGACTGCTGCAGCCCCAGGGATGCTTCCTCCACCTCTGCCTTGTCCCAGCAACGACTGGCTGCTCAGTCAAGTGTTTTCTCTTAACCTGTGGTTGCTCTTGCAGACAGCCACCCTGTACCCAGGCGTTGTCTTCGGCATCTGCTTCGTCCTCAACTGTTTCATCTGGGGGAAACACTCCTCTGGAGCGGTGGGTCCCGCGGCCAGCCCGGCGCACGCCGTGCTGGGGGGTGACGGGCAGGGCTGTCTGTCCCAGCTGAGCCACCAGCCTCACCTCTGTGACTCTTGCTGTGCTTCCAGGTGCCTTTCCCTACCATGGTGGCCTTGCTCTGCATGTGGTTTGGGATCTCCTTGCCCTTGGTGTACCTGGGTTACTACTTTGGGTTTCGTAAACAGCCGTATGACAATCCCGTGCGCACCAATCAGATCCCCAGGCAGATCCCGGAGCAGAGGTGGTACATGAATAAGTTTGTTGGGTGAGTTTAAGCCTCCTCCCCTCGGTCTCCTCGTGCTGCTGAACATCCCCCCCCTGTGCTGCTCTCGGGACAGTCCCAGAGCAGATGTGTTTCCTTGCACGACGTGGCGTCGGGGCCCGTCCTGTCTGTGCTGACGTGGGGTGACCGTGTGTGTAACGGTGGCAGCAGCTTGAGCCACCTCCTGGGTGGAATTGGAGTGCTGGGAGAGGCTGTGGAGCTCTTGGTAGGAGTTCTGGGAGGTGACGGGGGCATCTGTAACCTACTGTTGCTGCTCATGAGTGTCTCTCTCTGCAGGATTCTCATGGCTGGCATTCTGCCCTTCGGAGCCATGTTCATCGAGCTCTTCTTCATCTTCAGTGTAAGCATTTAACCCTTTGCTCCGGAGCAGCCTCCTGTTCCTGTCCTTACTGCCAGGGCTGCTGGGTTCTCTCCAGAGAGAGCTCGGCTGTGGGTCTCTTCAGCCTCTCCTCTTGCTGCAGACACCCAGAGATGTCTGTGGGCCCCTCCTCGGAGATGTGAAGGCTGGTGGTAAAGAGGAGAACTTACTGAGCCATTGTGTCAGGAGGGGCCGTGGTCTCAGACACCCCCTGAGCCATCCCAGCTGCTGCCTTGGTTTTTCCCTGCGTGGTCAGGGAGGAAATTGCTGTTCCATTGCTTGAGTGATGGAGGGAGATGAACAAATGACCTCAGAGCTGCCTTTGGGCAGCTTTCTGCAGGCTGCTTCCTCTGCAGCAGCGCTGTGAAACGCGGTAGATCTGAGGTTCCTGAGGCTGGGGGGACTCCTCCTTTTTGCTTGGGTTGACTGCCAAAGGTTTGTCTCCCGCTCACTGATTGATGGAAACAAATCTCTGCTCTGCCTTTTGTTTCAGGCCATCTGGGAGAACCAGTTCTATTACCTTTTTGGCTTTCTCTTCCTGGTGTTTATAATCCTGGTGGTTTCGTGCTCTCAGATCAGCATTGTCATGGTTTACTTCCAGCTTTGTGCTGAGGTGAGATTTCCACACGTGCAGCTCCAGTAGCTCCTGGGAAAGCCCAGCAGAGCCCCAGCCTGGCTCAGCTCTGGGAGGGCAATTGCTCAGAACACCTCTTGGCTTCGAGGAGCGCTGAAGCTATTGATTATCTGCTGGGCTGGGGACCTGTGGTTTCATACCAGAGGTGCAGATGAAAGCAGGGCACTCTGAGCTGCCAGCTCTCCCCAAAGAAACCTTTTGATTCCATCCACGTGGAGGATGCAGCGTGGGGCCAGAGGTGCGTGTGCTGCTCAGGGCCAGGTGCTGGGACACCTCCCTGTCAGCTTTTCATCAGGAAACGTTTCTGTGACAAGAGATCACCCAGCCCCAAACTGTGCTTTTCCTTTGAAGGGAACTGGGTGGTGTCCTCCCTGTCCCAGAGGGGTCACAGCTGCCCAGGGACAGGGGCAGGGAGAGGAGCCTGTGGCATAACGAGGCTTTTTCCCAGGATTACCGCTGGTGGTGGAGGACGTTCCTGGTGTCGGGAGGATCTGCCTTCTACGTGCTCATCTACGCCATCTTCTACTTTGTGAACAAGGTATTGGCACTTCTCTTGTGTGGGAGGGTCCCCTCGCTAGAGGAGACAGTGGGATTTGGGCAGGGAGTTGTGGGGGGGACTCCATAGCCCTGACCTGTCCCCAAGGCAGCTCACCAGTCCCTCCCTGGGGAGGGAAGGTGGGCCAGTGCCCCAGGCCTCTGCTCCCCTGTGCCAGGCTGAGCTGTGTTCCCTCACTGCACCCCGAAGGGCATCGATCTCTCATCAGCTGGAAAGAACTGAATGGAGTGGGGATGTCCCTCCCCTCTCTGCCCAGTGTTCCCTGGGACAGGGACCCGCCTTGAGCATCCACCTCTTACCTCTGGTCTTTATTTACTCGTGTTTCCCTTCTGTCCCCTTGCAGCTGGATATCGTGGAGTTCATCCCTTCCCTGCTGTACTTTGGCTACACAGCACTCATGGTCCTGTCCTTCTGGCTGCTCACCGGCACCATCGGTTTCTACGCAGCCTACATGTTCGTCCGCAAGATCTACGCGGCCGTGAAGATCGACTGAGGGTGCAGAGAGCCAGGGCCCAGCAGCTACCCCTGAGCCTGGGCTCCTGGGACACGAGGGACACGTCTCCTCCCAGCTCCTGAGGAGACTAAACCCGACGGGAGAGCCACGAGAGAAAGAAACAGCTGCTGGCGTTGGGCCGTGCCTCTGGCCCCGTGTACGTGGATTCTGGGCTGCTGCTGGGGGAAAGGGGCTGTACATACCTTGCATTTTAACTTTATTATCCTGTTCCATAGCTGAGGGAGGGGTGTTTTTTCCCTCTGTGTCAGTAAAACCCCCTTTTTGCTAATTCATCCTGTTTCGTGGTGCCGTTGGTGACGGATGGAGTTCAGACAGCGGGGGAAACGCTCGTGGAAACGTTTTCTTCCAGCCCCTTTGGGGTGCTCTGGGATTCAGGGAAGACTCTTCACACAACCATCAGCCCGGGTCGCTTTCCTGCCTTCCTGCTCAGAGGAGGGAGCTTTGCTGTGGCAAACTGAGAGGAGCTTGAAGCCTGAGCCCGCCCCAGCCCCGGCGTGTTTACAGCGTGCAGGAGCTGCCCTTTGAGCCCGACGAGTGCGACTTCACCCGAGAGAGCTGCAGAGCGCTGAGTGAGCCTGAGCATCGCTCCTCCCCTGCCGGCCTGGCCAGGAGGAAGGGCTGAGACAGGGGATTCCTTCTCCTTGACAGGAGCGAGGCCACTGCTGGTGCTGGACAGGACTGGAGGGATGGGCTGAGCCACTGTGAGTGTGTGCAGAGGGGCTGGGGACACGGGCAGCGGCGCCCAGGGGCTCTCCCACGGCCAGGAAGGGAGGGGTGTCTCGCTGCCCTGTGCCCTCCCTGCCCTCTGCTCCAGCTGCTCTCTTCTCAATCCTCTACCTCCAGGGAACAGGAGGTGTGTGCCCTGAAGCTGGAGTTTGTTCTCCTGCCCTGGGAGGGCTGGTGGGGCAATGCTGTGGTGGGTTTCTCTCTTTCCCTGGCTTGATGCCCCTGGGCAGCTCTTGTTAAAAGAGGTTAAAAGGGGTTTTTTTTCTATTCTGGTCGCTTCAATTTACCAGTGCAAAGGTTCCACGGTGCAGTGAAGGCTCCTTCCTTTCCCCAGACCTGCTGGATTCAGTCAGGGCTACAGGGGAGAGGGGTTTTTTTTTGTGAGATGTTTGTACCCAATGAGGCCTCTTGAGTAACCAACTGCCACAGGCAAACCCCTTCCAATCCAGGACTGCTCAAAGCCTTCCCTGTCAGCAGCACTGATGTGCACCCCTGAGGGGTTTGGGGCTCTGTTAGCCCCAGCTGCTGTAAGTTTCCAGCAGGTCCCTGCTCACAGTGGCCATGGCCCTGTGAGGAGCTGCCCGTGGGGATGGCTTCTCGCCACGGAGCCTCCTCAGCCTTGTCCAAGGGCTCTTGTGGCTGCCCATCATGCCAAAATCTAAAGAGCCAGGAGTCCTGGGTGGGAAGGGACAGCGAGGCCTGTGCAGGCAGCCTGTGCCCAGAGGCTGTGTCACTTCTGGTCTGAGGTCACTCTGAGATTTCAGTTGATTTCTTTTTCCTTTCCTTTCCTGCCCCAGCCCCAGGGCAGAGGCTCAGCCAGCACTGATTCCTCTCCCTTCCCACAAGTGTTTTCTCTGTAATTTTTTTGATTACTGTATGTATTCTTTGTGTCCTCCTGTAAATAAATCTGCCAATGTCCTGTCCTGCTCTCCTGGGTTCCCCTGAGCCACCTCCTGAGCTTTCCTTTCCCTGACACTTGTCCATCACCCGTGTGCAGCCCTGGCCGTGTGGCTTCTGTCAGAGGCAGAGCCCAGGACGTGCTGCCCTGCCCCATGTGCTGTGTCTGTGCTGCTGGAGGTGACTGTGCAGGCAGGGTCTCGCAGGGTGCTGTGTCCTGGCTGCTGCCAGGTGCTGTGAGGCAGCAGAATTGTCCTTCCCTTCAGGCAAAGGCAGGATTCAGCTCTGCTGCCAGCACAGGCCGGGCTGAGCTTGGGTTTGATGTCAGGCAGCTGAGGGAATCGCCGCTGCCTTAAGGCTGAAAACAAGATCCCAGCCAGAGAAGGGCCTCAGCACTGCAGAAGGTGCTTTTCAACAGGCTCCTCAAGGAGACAGCGGGATGCTCTTTGCCCTTTTGTGCCTCTCAGGCTGCTCTGGGGCCGGTGTCAGTGATGCTGGGCACTTGCACGGCAGTTCCCAAGAGAAAAGCTCTGTGAAGCAGGGGGTGAGGAGGATGGAGGCTGCTGCTGGAATGAGGGTGGGCTGGTTTTTAACAGGGCACTTTCCTGTCAAGGTTTGTTCTTCCAGCTGGAAAGGGAGAGCTGCCCCGTCTCACAGCAACGGGAACCATGGCTTCCAAGTGCCCTGATGTTTTACTTTCCACAAGGCCTTTCACTTTCCTTCCCACTGAACTTCTCCATCTCCAGGAGAAGCTCCTCCCGCCTCACTGGTGGTTCTTGTGTGTGCTGACATTCAGGCACTGGAGGAGCTGGCCTCAAGGATGAGCACAGGGTGAGGAAGATGCTTCAGCCACTCCCTGCAGCCTCAGCACGTAAGGAAGGAAAAGCACTTTTGACAGGAAAATGAAGAGACTCTCCTGGTGGAGCTTTGCCAGCAGCAGCAGGTGATCAGTGCCCTGGGGATCAGCTTTCGCTCACCAGGTCAGTCTTTGGCCTCTTGCTGGGGCAGCCCAGATGTGCTCCCTGGGGATGGCTCTGGGTGCACGTCGCTGCCAGCCCTGAGGAAACTCCCTGCCTGGAGCCCCCAGGATGGCTGGGCACACTCCTGCGCACCCTGACCGAGGGGAACCTGCTTTAGCAGGGGCTTGGGCAGCTCTGCAGGGCCCTTCCAGCCCCCACCATTCCATGATCCCCCTCCCCATGGCAGGGTCAGGGCTGCATTTCCCTGCACCCCCCCAGGGGGGTCTCAGCTGGCTGTGCTGCTGCTGCAGGAACTCGGCTGCCCAGGAGGTGCAGCTCAGCTGCTCAGTTTTCTCTTGGGAACAGGTAAAAGCTGTTGAGCAGCAGGAAGTGGTTTGTGAGGGGCACGTGTAGCACTGCAAAGGGTTCCCTGCCAGCTCTGGCTTGGCTGAGGCTGTTGTGTCAATCCCAGCTGCACCTCTGCTGTGGGGAAGGGCTGTGACTCCATCTCCCACTGCAAATCCCCCCCCAAGAGCTGCAGGGCACCAGCACAACACACCCCCCCCCACCCCCGGCTGCTGTGTTCCTGCAACTCTGCTGGGTACAGCAGCTGTGGAAAAGCAACTCACACGTGCAAAGAACAGCAAAATGAATTCCATTTATTCTTTGACAGACTACTGGGAGGAAGAAGATGCCTGGCTCTAAGTTTAGCTACCACTGCTAAAGGAATCCAGTGCTGATGTCTGTTCAGAGTACAATGCAGGCAAAAAGCACGAAAGCTGAAGGCTGGGGAGCAGGAGGAGGGGTGCCAGGGCATTGCATAGTCCTGCCCATCCTCACTGGCAGCCAGGGAGCAGCTCTGAGCAGCTGCTTCTCACACAAAACACGCAGTTAAAAAGATCCCCTCAACCGAAGGCAGGGCTAAGGCTTGCATATAGTGGTGATGTGCAGAGAGAGGAAAGCGACAGAGGAGAGGCCTGAGGTATTTGGTGACAGTAAACAGAGAAGCTGCAATGCCCTGTTTACCCTTTCTATGCTAGAGAACAAGAAGGCACTCATTGGACTTCCAAAAGGCAACGTTTGACAGAGGAGGGAAGGCTTGTACTGCATTCCACTGGGGGAAGATCATTGCCACAGGATATTGCTGAGGTAAATAAATCTTATATTACATTTCGATACAAAAGTCTTCTCTGCAGCATTGCTGGCTAACCTGAACTGCCCGGCCTACGTGTGGGAGAATCCACGGGTCTCTAAAGTCAACTCTGGGAAGAATCACTAAGCTAAAATTAAAATTCTTGAGTAAAATGGGAAGGGGAGAAGCCTCTGGGGGAGAGGAGAAGAAGCCTCTGGAGGGGGTTGCAGCGGGGTGGATGGCTCAGCAGAAGGTTGAGTGCACTGCCAGGGGCAAGGGGAGGGAGGGCAGTGCCGTGTCTGGCCTCGCTGGCGGAGCTGACACAACAGAGCAGAGGTAGATGTTGTGTTTTGCAGGTTTATGGAGAAGAATCTTGATCATCTCCTGGTCTGTGTTGGCTTACAGTGGGTCCTCCACGCTGAGGTATGAGATGTGTGTGTCTGTGTGCACAAACACACGCTGGTGCACGGGGAGATGGGCCTCGTGGGGCAGCATCTGCAGCACAGGGGGCGCAGGAAGAGGGCAGGAGCCGGGGCTGGTGCTGGGGGACTCAGCACCCACCAGTGGCACCTCTGCCCACAGCAGGTGGACAGTCCATGGAAGAATGTGAAGTGGTGGAGCAGGGAGCAGGCGAAGCAGGACTTCAGGAGGCAAAGCTCCAGAAGGTGGGAACAGAAAGGGCAGTGGGACCAAACCCAAAGGCAAAGGGCGGCTGTGCTGCAGGGTTTGGGCCCTCAGCCTCTGCTGCAAGGGTTAGTGTTGGGGAAAACACCTCAGATTCCCTGACAGGAGGGTGCACGTGAAGCTGGGGCCAAGTCTCCCTCCCACTTCCTGGATTTTATCACTTTAGGACAGAGGTAAAAGTCATCTCCTCAGAGACTGCTTCATGGATAAGCCAAAAAGGGGTCACTGACCTCGCCTGGCTGCTGGAACTGCTGCAGAGGGGGGTGTGCAGCCTGCTCCCCGCTGCCTGGGGCTGCTCCCTGCTGCTGGCCCCGGGCTCCTCACCTCGTTTCTTCACATGCTTTGGTTTCCAGAACAGGTGCCTGTTCTGCTTGCCCACGGGCAGGGTTTGCAAGGACTGAGCCGGGCAGCAGAGCCGGGAGCTGCTGCGGCAGTGGCACAGGCTGACGTGGTCCGAGCTCAGTGTGTTTCCCCATGGGGGAAGAACATGATCAGTGGGGAAGAAATCAGTGCAACCTGACTTCGTTGTGTAAACAGTGTTCTAAGCTACACCAGAGGGAAACCCAGAGGGTTCTGGTGCCTCCTATGTCTGTGATGGCAGAAACAGATTTGTGTTGTGTAAACAATGTTCCCTGGAACGAGTCTGAGCAAACGGCTCTGTGACGAGAGTGGGGTGAGGGCTCCAAACCCACTGTGTAAACGGCCTTGTTGCTTAACACTGCTGTGGGGCAGGCTGTGCTCCGTGGGATGAGCTGTGCTCCGTGGGATGAGCTGTGCTCCGTGGGATGAGCTGTGCTCCGTGGGATGAGCTGTGCTCCGTGGGATGAGCTGTGCTCCGTGGGATGAGCTGTGCTCCGTGGGATGAGCTGTGCTCCGTGGGATGAGCTGTGCTCCGTGGGATGAGCTGTGCTCCGTGGGATGAGCTGTGCTCCGTGGGATGAGCTGTGCTCCGTGGGATGAGCTGTGCTCCGTGGGATGAGCTGTGCTCCGTGGGATGAGCTGTGCTCCGTGGGATGAGCTGTGCTCCGTGGGATGAGCTGTGCTCCGTGGGATGAGCTGTGCTCCGTGGGATGAGCTGTGCTCCGTGGGATGAGCTGTGCTCCGTGGGATGAGCTGTGCTCCGTGGGATGAGCTGTGCTCCGTGGGATGAGCTGTGCTCCGTGGGATGAGCTGTGCTCCGTGGGATGAGCTGTGCTCCGTGGGATGAGCTGTGCTCCGTGGGATGAGCTGTGCTCCGTGGGATGAGCTGTGCTCCGTGGGATGAGCTGTGCTCCGTGGGATGAGCTGTGCTCCGTGGGATGAGCTGTGCTCCGTGGGATGAGCTGTGCTCCGTGGGATGAGCTGTGCTCCGTGGGATGAGCTGTGCTCCGTGGGATGAGCTGTGCTCCGTGGGATGAGCTGTGCTCCGTGGGATGAGCTGTGCTCCGTGGGATGAGCTGTGCTCCGTGGGATGAGCTGTGCTCCGTGGGATGAGCTGTGCTCCGTGGGATGAGCTGTGCTCCGTGGGATGAGCTGTGCTCCGTGGGATGAGCTGTGCTCCGTGGGATGAGCTGTGCTCCGTGGGATGAGCTGTGCTCCGTGGGATGAGCTGTGCTCCGTGGGATGAGCTGTGCTCCGTGGGATGAGCTGTGCTCCGTGGGATGAGCTGTGCTCCGTGGGATGAGCTGTGCTCCGTGGGATGAGCTGTGCTCCGTGGGATGAGCTGTGCTCCGTGGGATGAGCTGTGCTCCGTGGGATGAGCTGTGCTCCGTGGGATGAGCTGTGCTCCGTGGGATGAGCTGTGCTCCGTGGGATGAGCTGTGCTCCGTGGGATGAGCTGTGCTCCGTGGGATGAGCTGTGCTCCGTGGGATGAGCTGTGCTCCGTGGGATGAGCTGTGCTCCGTGGGATGAGCTGTGCTCCGTGGGATGAGCTGTGCTCCGTGGGATGAGCTGTGCTCCGTGGGATGAGCTGTGCTCCGTGGGATGAGCTGTGCTCCGTGGGATGAGCTGTGCTCCGTGGGATGAGCTGTGCTCCGTGGGATGAGCTGTGCTCCGTGGGATGAGCTGTGCTCCGTGGGATGAGCTGTGCTCCGTGGGATGAGCTGTGCTCCGTGGGATGAGCTGTGCTCCGTGGGATGAGCTGTGCTCCGTGGGGCAGGCTGTGCTCCGGGGGACAGTCTGTGATCCGTGGGGGATGAGAGGTAGTGGGGAAGGACGGCCTCTTCCCCGTTGGCTTCACACAAGAGTGGGTGTCCTGACTTCTCTTTCTCCACAGGGAGCTGTTGGCTCTGTTGCCAGAACTGCAGTGTGGTAACGTGAAATGGAAGCTGGACTCTTCAGTTGAGCCCGAGATGGAAGAGTCTCGCCTCCTCCTCAGGGACAGTCCCTTCCCAGAGAGCTGCGGGGGCTCGGGGAAGGTCAGTGCTAAGCCTGGCTCCTGATTCACAGATTCCAAGTTAGATAAAATACATCCAGTCTATGAGCTGAAATCTTCCTGCTGTACAGGACTGGGACTGGCACAGGGATAGCTGCTGTTCCAGTCTACAAGTGCTCCAGCCAGAGATCAGCCACCTCCTGCCCGGAGACAGCTCTGCAAAGCTTTGTCTCCCCAAAGGGCAGAGTTGTGCGTTTTGAAGGCTCCTTGCAGAAGGGTGACTGAAGGCTTCTGTGCTCCAGTGCCAGGGGCAGCTTATTGGAATGCCTGGTGGAAACGTGGCAGCGTGGTTGTGCTCAAGCTGGAGGTGAAGACGGGGGGCAATGAATGAAGGGGCCCAAAGTTCAGCGAGGCCCCGGCTCCAGGAGACTCTTGAGGTTGATGTTGCAAAGTGGTGAGCAGCGGCTGTGCCTCCCCCTGCGAGTAGCCCATGACCAATCCCCCCGATGACACGGGTGGGTTGCAAGGAGGGAGGTTGAGGGGGAGGAAGCCGAGAAGATGGGAGAAGTCCATGTTAGCAGCACAGAGAGCCTCTGAGAGGTTAGCAGGGCTCTTGGAAAGCAAAGCCTCATCCAGGGCGGGTGGCTGAGGCGAGGAGGGCTGAGGCTCGCCGGATGAGAGAGACAGGCTGCCAGGGAAGTCTGACAGAAAGCTGTCCACCTCTACTTTGGGTACTTTCTCAGGTAGATATGAGGTAGATCCAAGCTGATACTTTGGAGGAGGCTGCGGCGGGGAGGAGATGGGAGAAGATGACTCCAGAGGATAGCTCATGCCCACGGGAAGAGGGTTGGGAACCAGAGCGTGGGGCACCCCTGAGCTGGGCATGGCCGGGAGGTGTGTGCCGTACATGCCCACGGGCAGCACGCCAGGGAAGCTCTTGCCACCCACCACGTCTCTGGACGCCACACACAGGACGGGGCTCAGCTCTTCTTTGACGGCGACGGACGAGCCGCAGCTCAGGAGCCCCAACATGTCAACGGGCTCCGTCTTGATCTTCAGCAGCTCCTGGGAGTGGCTCTTCTTCACGTGCCTGGTCAGATGGTCCTTCCTGCCGAACCTCTGGGCGCAGTACTGGCACAAGAAGTCCTTCCTGCCCGTGTGTACCACCAGGTGCCTGCGCACGTCCTTGCGGGTGTAGAAGCGCCGGTCGCAGTGGTCGCACGGGTGCTTCTTCTCCTTGGCAGCCCCCGAGGCGCGGCGGGAGTGAGCCTTGAGGTGCTCCAGCAGCACTTGGGTGCTCTCGAAGCTCTGCAGACACACCTTGCAGCTGAGGTCGCCGCTGGCCGCCGCGTGCATGGCCAGGTGCCGTCGGAAGCCCAGCTTGGTGTTGTAGTTCTTGCCGCAGTCGGGGCAGTGCAGAGCCTCCTTGTTGGGGTCGTGCGTCTGCAGGTGGTTGCGGAGATGATCCTTGCGGTGGAACATCTTCTCGCAGTACATGCACTGGTGAGGCTTCTGGGCAGAGTGCGTGGCCATGTGCCTGTCAAGAGGAAAGCAGCGGGGTTCAGGCCGGTTCCCAACCCCCCAGCACAACCCTTTGCCTCCCGTTCTGCTCTTCAGGCCATGAGAAATCCCCCGAGGGTGCTTTGCCCCAGCCCTGGCCCAGCGGTGCCCGGCCCCGGCCCCTCTCCAGCCATCACCCCACACGGGCGCTGCAGCCGCTGCCGGGCTCCGAGGGGCAGCCGAGGGTGTGTGTGCGGGTGCCCTCCCTCAGGAGCCGCGGCGCTGGCGGCACCTTGGCATCTGCAGCTCCCTGGCACTGGGCTGCACCTCGCTTCACATCCCTGGGGATCATGTTGTGTGTGACTGTTCTCCGCTACACCTCAGTAAGTGGGAGCCTCATGCCACAGGACTATTCCTGTGATTAAAGTCGGGGCTTGTGAAGAGAGAACGCTGCTGGTGCTTTTCATTCTGTTCTCTGATCTGTCAACTTCACTTTCTGCTTCAATTTCCTCCTCAGTCAAACAGAAAACAGCTCGAGCTCAGGGTAAAGAACCACCTGAGGTTCTCTGGAAGGTGCTTAAAGAGATGCCAAGGGCAGTGCTGCCCGGCAGCTGCTGTGCAAGGCAACAAGGGCATTCCCCCTCCTCCACCTTCTCAGAAATTCAAGCCCAGCCAACACGAGAGAGGGGTTTTCCCCTCTCTGCTCTCTGCAGAGGCACTCGGCAGTTACCCACCTGTACAGCTTGTACTTGGAAGCAAAGGCCTTGCCACAGTGCAGCTGGGGGCAGTTGTAGGGCCTCTGCTCGCTGTGAGGCAGCGGGTGAGTTCTCAGCTTGTCCACGCTGGGGAAGGAGGGCTCCGATATCTCACATTGGCACTTGCCCTGACTCTCGGTCTCTTCACCTCTTGCTCTGGGGATTAATTTCCAGCCTGTCTCTTCCTCCTCCTGCTTTGCATCTTGAATCCAGTTGGGAGCAGCGGGGAAAAATGCCGTCATGGCAGGACTAGTGCAGCCGGGCCATGTCCCGCCAGCGGCTGCGGCGCTGCACCAAGGCGCCGGGCGCCCGCTGGAACCTCTGCCCGGGGCTCTACCAGCCACACATCCTCGCCTGCAATCACAGAAGGGCTGGTGTTGGGATGCTGCAGCTTGTCCCTGCTCACAAACCCGTGGCAGCGCTGCAGGAGGCTGCTGTGTGTGCAGAGGCCCCAGGGCACCCCGAGCCCCGCAGCGTCGCTGCCTTTTACTCCCCCAGCCCCTGGTCCCTGGTGAAAAGGACGTGAAAACTTTCTCTGAATGACACTTTTGCAGCTATTAAGAGCCAGCGGTGCCTCTTCTGTGCATTTCCTCGAGAGATACCAGAGGGTCTCTCTCTCTAGAGCTCTGAAGACCTCACCTTTTCCCCTGGGCTTTGGGGATCAATTCTCAGCCCCTTTCTCCACGTCCTTCCCGCTCTGCTCTCGCTGGCTCTTGCTCTCTGCTCACATGGAATCCCCTTCTAGAGCTTCTCACAGAAACTGAGCTTCTCTTGGACTTTTCCATCTCCTCTGCTCCCACCCTGGGGCAGCAGCAAGACCATCTCCCAACAAACCAACCTCAACTCCCACACGTGGGGCAACAGGGACGGGGAACCAAACTTGCTCTTACCAGCAGCCCTGTTTCAGGGAGGCAGCAGCCGCCTCTTCTCTTCAGGGGGATATTAGTCACGGTATTTTCACTTTCCTACAGTGAGGCAGATGCTGCCTCCCTGGATGTGGCAATTTTGCTGCAGTACTGAGCAACTGCAACGGTTTTGATCACTTTATGCTCTTCTCCATTGACAATGGCAGCTCCAACCCGTCGCTGTTCAAGGAAACAACCCTCCCTGTGCTCTGCAGCCTTTCAGAGGGCTGAGAATCTCCACTCATCTCCCTCAGCAGGTCGTTCCTGAGTTGTTTGGTTGGTGAAAGGCCGTGCTTTCAGATGCTTCTGCCAATGCCTGATGGGGGAAACTGGCTGGCTGAAAGCAACCCCTCAGAAAGACCTTTCACTCAATTTAGCTGCCTGAGAAGCTCTTCTTAAAATAGCACCAAAGCCTCGAGCTCTTTCTCACTCCATGATTGCTTCAGAGGAGGAACTTCCTGCCTGCACCATCACCACGGGTGCCAGTTGTGGGCAGGATGTGCAACCAGAAGGGAACTCACCAACCCCCATGAAGAACGTTATGAACAGCTCAAGTAACAGTCACTGCAGCTCCAGCAGCCCTCAGGGGAGTGTGAGTGGCTCCAGCAGCCCTCAGGGGAGAGTGAGTGGCTCCAGCAGCCCTCAGGGGAAGAACTGGGAAATGGGATGACTCCTGAGAAAACCTGTCCCTGGGAGGTGTGGAAGTGTCTGTGAAGGGCAGAACTCAGCTCTGTGCAGGCTGAATCTGCGTGGGCAGAGCAGAAACAGTAAAGGGTTGGATCTGCTGAGGTGCCCCTGGGGTAGGGCCTGGGAGGGCACAGGAGCCCTGTGGGTCCCAGCACTGGGCCTGTGGAAGTGTCTCAGCCTGGAGCAAGTTCCCCTCAGTACCACATGTGGGCCAGAAAAGAGGAAGGTTCTCTACCTCCTGTCCAGGGCTGTGCACACGTGCCAGGAGCCTTTGCCACTTGCTCAGGTCGTTTCTTCTGTCCCTCTGAACAAGCTCAGCCATCTGTGCTGGTTCCAAAGCTACCTGAAAGGAGACAGACCTTGAGTTTTGCTGACTGTCAGAATCAGGCGCATAAGCTGCTGCCTTCAGAGCAGAAACCCCAGTCGCAGGGAGGTAAGGTGTGGTAGGCTCTGTAACTGGAAAACCTTATCAGCTTCACTTCAAAAAGCGTTAAGGGTGTAGCGAGAAAAGAGGCTTGACCTAACTGGGTCTGGTTCTAAGTCTAAATGCACGTCCTGAGGCACTCCAGCAGCTGTGCAGTGAGAAAACAAACCCAAACACACACACACACACACACACACAGGATGAGGGTCTGGCACAGCATCGGTGGAAGGCAGGAGCTGTGCTTTGTTACAGCTTTCCTGCACTCACAGCCCCGACTGCCCTGGCCCTCAGCATCCCTGACAGCCCCTGAGCAGCACCGGTATTGCACGGCAGGGAGGGACTCGGGCTGCTTCCAGAGACAGAGGCTCCTCACTCTCTCCTGGCAGCGCAGCTCAAGCCTCGTCATCGCTTGGAAAAACATTCTGTGCAGAGTTTTACGTTTCAGACCCAGGCTGGGAGCTGCGGCTCTCCCACAGGCTGGGAGCAGACACACACACACACACACACACACACCCCCCCCCCATCTCCCGGCGTCACCTGCCCGTGACCGCAGCCGCCACTTTAAACGCGTGAACCCCCTTCCCTGCACCCCCCGGGGAAAGCTCCAAACGCCGACTCGGCTCCACCGACACTTGCCCAAACCCGCTTTTCACACCCGCTCGGCCCCGAAGCGGCCGCAAAAGCCCCAAACGGACGGTGCGGCCGCACCGGCTGCGAACTGCGGGGCTGCCCGCGGCAAGGGGGAGGCAGGGGATGCCCGGAGCGTGGCCGGGGGAGCCGCCGGTAACGGGAAGGTAACGGGATGGTAATGGGATGGTAACGGGAAGGTAACAGGATGGTAACGGGATGGTAATGGGAAGGTAACGGGATGCCCGGAGCATGGCTGGAGGAAGCTGCCGGTAACGGGAAGGTAATGGGAAGGTACCAGGAAGGTAACGGGAAGGTAACAGGAAGGTAACGGGATGCCCGGAGCGTGGCCGGGGTGAGCCACCGGTAATGGGAAGGTAACGGGACGGTAACGGGATGGTAACGGGATGCCCGGAACATGGCCGAGGGGAGCCGCGAGCAGCAGGAAAGTAACGGGAAAGTAACGGGAAGGTAACAGGAAGATAAAGGGAAGATAACAGGATGCCCGGAGCGTGGCCGAGGGGAGCCGCGAGCAGCAGGAAAGTAACGGGAAGGTACCAGGAAGATAAAGGGAAGATAACGGGATGCCCGGAACGTGGCCGAGGGGAGCCGCGGGCAGCAGGAAAGTAACGGGAAGGTAACGGGAAGGTAACGGGACGGTAACGGGAAGGTAACGAGAAGGTAACGGGATGCCCGGAGCGTGGCCGGG
>WBNH01003099.1:5200-23242 GCA_013401255.1 Urocolius indicus | reverse complement strand
CGTTGGGTGGATGTTGGTGTCAGGAATCCCTTTTATCCTAAAGCATAGTTGCAGTGCAGAACCACAGTGACGTGGGCTGGACTTTTCTGTAGCCGTGGAGGCTGGACAGGGTCTGGAGGTGCAGTGGTGCCCTGCAGCACGTTGTGGTTGTGAGTGTCCTGTTGGGAGGCAGCCTGCAGGCTCTGTGCCTGGCCACGGTGCTGCAGTGACTCACTTCTGGATGTCACTGATGGAAATGGGGCGTTTGGGTTCTTCCACTGAGTGCTCACACAAGTCAGACCGAAAGCCAGCGTCGTGCTGCTGCCTCCTCCAGAGCCCCGTGACGAAGGCAGTGGGGCCTGTGCATCGCTGTGGCCGGTGCTTTAGGGGAATTCAGACCACAGTTATGATCAGAAGGTCCCAAGTGAAAACCCATTGCTGCCTTGCTGGCTGTTCCAGGCCACGTCCTGTGCCTGTGTCACATCCCTTTGCCCAGCCAGGCCTGGGGGTCAGTGAGTCGGGGTACCCTTTGTGCCCAGGGAACAGTGCTGTCTGCTTCCATGGGAGGCAGCTGCAGGGTGGAATCTGCTCCCAAAGAGACCTTGTGGGTTCCCTTTACTGCAGCTGATTTTGGTTTGTTGTTTCCTGTTGGTGTGGGTAATCTTCTTATCCACAGAAATGTCCCGTCCTCTCTTTGAATCCTTCAGCTTTTGCTTTTTAGACATTTTGGAGCAGTAAGTTCCACAGCCTTTAGAAAAATACCAGTAATATCCCCCTTGGTTGTGGCCATGTGTCAGTGACAGTTCTATTCCTCGTCCCATACGTGAAAGGAATGGTTGTTGTATTGCCTTTTAATATCTCATTGTGCTCCTTTTCTCTCAAAGGCAACCAGTCCCAATCTTTCCAGTGCCTCAGCCACTATTTTCCCCCACACACACCTTTTACTCTCCTTGTCCTTCTCTGAATTCTGTCCTTCTCTTACCTGTGGTACTCTCCTTGAGCTGGAGCAAAGCTGAGATGAATGCAGTGGCCCCAGGAAGGTGTGCTATGGAGTGATCTGCTTGGGCAGTAACACTGGTAGTGCCAGACAAATGCTGGATGCTTTGCTGACAGGTAGGAAGGTGTGTGGCAGGGGGAAGGTTTGACATCGTTATAGGTCACTGACCTCGGTGCACTTGAAGGCTGTGTGTGGCAGCAGCTCAGCTGAGTGTCCACTGGGGTCAGTGGTAAAGCTTCCACTGGTTTCACGCTGTGGGGCCAAGGTCTGTTGCTTTTTCTCTCCTTCATGGTTTGTGTTTCAGTCCATGAGGGACCAGGGCAAGGTAAGCCTTTTGTGGTGCTCTCCAGCATCTGATCTTGAGGCAGCCTGAAACTCGTAGTGTGTGTCTCTTGCAGATGGATAAAGTTTTGAGAGGCAGATTGTTGGAGCTGAGCTGCAGCTTGTGGAGTGGTTCTGAGAATGCAGAAGCAAATTCTGTGCTGACATGTGGCCTTTCTGTCTTTGCAGGTGCTGGAAAATTACTCTGATGCTCCTATGACCCCAAAACAGATTCTGCAGGTCATAGAGGCTGAAGGACTAAAGGAAATGAGGTTAGTATTGATGATCTTGCCTAAACCATAGCACAGAGCATGGGGGAGGCTGCCTGTGAGGGTTTCTGTTGCTTCCTGAGTTCTGCCTCAGCTCCAAGCTCCCCTTTTCTTCTTCCTTTTTTTCCTCTTTCCAACATGGTCATTTCTTATGTCAGTTGTAGACATTTAGATACAAGTTTGGGGTTTTGGTTGGAGGGGTTTTTTTTTTCATCTTTGACATTAACTGAAAGCTGTTGTTGGGTTTTTGGTGTAACAGGCAGAGTCCCCTTCATCCACTGACTGTAAATCAAACACCCTACAGCAGATCAGTCTCCTGCAGGGCTGTACTTGCTGCTTCTCTCATAAGTAGCTCCCAGTCCCTTCTGTATTGTGACTCTAGTGTGAGAACAGCTTAAGCTTTGTGTCCTCTGATGCTTCTAGAGCAGAGAGTGTGTTTTAGGAGACTCAAATCAGCCTTTTTTACTTTATACTTGGATTTTTGGGCACCGTGACAGTGCAGCTCGCACTGTTGTGGCTCCTGCCACTGGACACAGGAGATGCCTGTCTCAACATGGGCTTCATGTGGGAAAGTAGAAGAGAAATGCAGTGTCTTGCAGATCAGAGAAAGTAGGTAACTGGTATTCCAGTTAGTGCTGTGTGGCAGAGAAAGAGTCTGACTGCCAGAGACAGGAAAAGCAGTCCCATCGATTGGCTTCTGGGCAACTGAGATGTGTGGCCTGTTTCTAGTCTTGCTTCCCCCTCACCTTCCTTCTGGGGACTGTTTTCCACTGTGGTGTTTGCCTTTCCTCAACCTGTACCCCAAACCCAGCTACAGAAGGTAAACTGGTTTCTTCAGGGTCTAATAACTCAGAATGTTGGCTTGTCCCTGCTCCCTGTTGGTGTCTGAAATCGGGGAACAGCTGGGATGGTTTGAATGGTGAGAGTGATGCCTCCAGAGATGTGGTGAGTGGGAGCTGCCATTGTTTGGAGAGGGCTGATGTTAGGTTGATCCTTGCCCAGGAGGTCTTTCCTGGGTTGGATATGGACAGTGGTTTCACAGCTCTGAGTAGAATTCAGAGAGGCTTTCAATGAGGAGTTTCATACAGCTTTGTTTTAGTCAGTACCCTTCACCCTTCTACATCAGTCCTGGTACCTAAAGCAGACAGCTGAAGGTCTCTGGGTGCAGACTGGCCTCTGCTAAGGGTCACAGCAGCTCTGCCTTCACACACATAAGTTACTTGGTGCTCTCCCATTTTTGACAAGTGACCTGCCACAGCACGTAACTAAAGAGCAGACTGTGGAGCCTGTGCCCAGTGAGATCCCACAGAGCTCAGTCCTTCCTTTAAAGGTCAGTGGTTTTCCCTCAGGATATCTGCTTTTCCTTCCCCACTCATCAATGCTCTGCTTTAAGAAGAGCCTGCTTTCCTGGGAGGAGGGTTGTTCAGAGAAGAAAGGCTGTGATCCTGCCTGGCTGATCACCCTGCAGACTCAGCTGCAACGTCTATAGAAGCTCTTCCTGAAACTCTGTTTCCTGAAGGAAATAGCTCAGTGGCTGGAGGTGTTTTTTTCCCTTTGAGTCAATGCTGAGGCAGTGCTCAGAGCCACTGGGGCCCAGCACCATGGCTGGATCCTGCCCTGCTAGGCACAGATTTAATCGCTTGGGGGTTTTTTTTCTTCAGTTCAGGGAAAACTCTTTCTTTTGCCTTTCTCAGGGAGTGTGTTCAGGTTCAACACAGAAGGGAAACCACTGTCAAACAGGACAGGAGGCTGGAAATGTGTTTGACAGCACCTAGAAGTGACACAGGGTAACTGTGTGTGTTGCCAGGGCTGATGCAGGAATGTCCAAAACCCAAACACCCTCTGTCTGGAACAGAAACTGCTCAAAGTTCTCCATCTGAGAATGAATTTTCCTTTGAAATATTTTATCTCAGTCCAGTTTTCAGTTTCACTTTTAACAAGAATGAAACTGACACTGCTTTAATGGCTCTTCCAGGTAACTTTCTGCCTCCACCTCTGTGACTTAATGGAAAACACGAGGTGACGTGACACAAGTCCCAGCAGCGTGAGCGTAGGATGCTGCTTAAACCAGGCAGTGATGTAGGGCTTGGGAAAGTAGTGTCCCAGAGCCTCTCAGTGTAACTGTGCCAGTGTGGCTGGTGTGTGACATGCTGGGGAAGCCATTCCAGAAGTAGTCTCTGTACAGTTGCTGCTGGGTTTGTTTACAGCTGAGTAAACCGGGAGGGCTGGTGAAATGAATCCAACCCTGAGAGTGTCAAGCAAAGAAAGGGAGGAAATGGGTAATAAAAGTCAGAAACGTCTAAAAATGGCTGAGAGTGACTTGAAGAGTTGGCATAACACTCCCTGCTCTCTGCTGGTTGCTTTGCTGTGATGTGCTTGGGCTGATTGCACTGGTGAAGGGGGGAAAAAAAACCACACTGGGACTGCGGTGCCCACCCCACAGGGTTCAGGAGTGGCACCTCTGATCCCTTCAGCTCGATGCTGCCCATTTAAACAGATCCTTCAGGCTGTGTTCTCGTTCAAACCTGCTGTTCTGTGCCATTCCCTGTTCCAGTGGCACGTCTCCCCTGGCCTGCCTCAATGCCATGCTCCATTCCAACTCCAGGGGAGGAGATGGACTCTTCTACAAACTGCCTGGACGCATCAGCCTGTTCACACTGAAGGTAAGTGCTGGGTCCCTGCCCTCAGCTGAGGGGCTGAGGTGTGAGTCCTGCTGTGGCTGGGCATGGCTGGGTGTTAATCTGTCCCTGAGCACTGTGTGAGCTGAAGGTGCTGCATGTGAGATCTCATGTGACAGGGTGTCTGGAATCCATCCCTTCATTAGAGCTTGTGCCTTTCAGCTGTTTCAGCCATATATGAGACGTTCCTCTGTTACTTCTTGAATTGCACAAGCAAGATAAATGCTCTTACTCCAGTGCTTGGTGTCCAGCTCAGGTGGCTGCTTATCGAAGCAGTTCCATCCACTTCTCTGCTGCCAGGGGACTGTGTTGTGTTGCCATATTTTGCTGAAAGCAGATGGAATGGAAACGGCTTTGATGATACAAGTAGTAAATACATCTCCTCAGCTGACTCTCTTAGTAGCTGGCTACTCTGATGCTGCCTGTTCTGTCACAGTAAGAATGAGAGATTTCTCTTGATCAGAAGCTGTCTGCTTGCAGAAGTGTGACAGATTCTTGACCTTACTTTGCACATGTTTGAGTTACTCATCTAAGAGGTGTGCCGGTCAGTAGTTTAGGTGACTTCTGTTCCCTTATGAGCCCAAATATGCTTCAAAATACCTTCCTGCATCAAGGATTAAAATAGGAAAGATGAAAAAATAGCTTCAAAACCTCTCTGCAGTCAAACTGTGTGTCCCCCTGGGCTGAAGGTGTGGTGGCTGGGAGGGAGGGCTGTAGCCACCCCAGCTCTGTTTGCCCCTGTAGAAGGATGCCCTGCAGTGGTCTCGGAACCTGTCTGTGCCAGAAGGGGAGGAGCTGGAGGATACAGCAGATGCAGAAAGCTGTGGGTCCAATGAAGCAAGCACTGTGAGTGGTGATAACGATGGTAAGTGTCTCAGGACATTCCGCTTCAACTGCAGGATCTACTGCTGTGTCTCACTGAGTGCCCATTTCTTTCAGTGTCCCTCGATGAAACCTCCTCTAATGCCTCATGTTCCACCGAGTCTCAGAGCAAGGGACACGCTGCTACCAGGGAGAGCTACAGATCTGCCTCCCAGGTAGGGAAAAGTGGTGCTGAAGGGCAGCAAGAAAGCTTCTCAGAGGGAGCTTCCATCACTGCATGGCAGCTGGGGAGCGTGACAGGGGCTGGGTGTGCACAGGGGCCTCAGTTTTGGGGCTGTCTCCTGAGCTGAGACGCTGCACTGTGAGGAGGTAACTTTGAATTGTCCACTCTTCCTAAATGTAACACGAGCCAGGGACTTCTTTAGCTGGGAAATGTACTGCTTGGAAGATTATTTTACCCCTCCATAAAGCTTTGTTGTTGTTTCTTTCTGGACTGCAGACAAGCAAACAAAAGAAGAAGACCGGTGTGATGCTGCCACGTGTTGTGTTAACACCACTGAAAGTCAATGGGGCACACATGGAGTCTGCCTCTGGTGAGCATGGCTTTGGCTGGGCTGGGTTTCTGATGGCTGCGTGGGCAGCTCTCCATCACTACTTACCTACAAGTCTGCCTAAGGGTTTCTGTGGCTGTTGCTGGGAGGGAATGTGACCGTGGAGAGTTGTCTGTGTGTTCAGCTCCATCAAAACAGTCGGCTACTGGGCAATACCCTGTAAAGTGTCTGTTACTAGCAGGTGATTCACGTGTGTCAGACCACTCTCCCAGCTGGGCTTCTGCTGTTCTTTGCCAAGTTTTGGTGGAGCTGTTGTTTTGCCTTTAGGCTTCACAGGAAGGCACGCTGATGGGGAGAGCAGCAGCACGTCCAGCAGCAGCAGCAGCTCTCTGGCCCTGTGCAAAGCCTCCTTGCGCAGCAGAACAGAGATCAACAGGGACCCTCCACAGCTACTGAGAGGCATCCGCAAGCCCACGGCTGGTACGTGCTGCTGGGTCCAGTCCCAACCGCTGAGCACGAGCACAGGCAGCGTTGGGGTCCCTGTGGGCCTGAGGAAAGATCACCAAGGTTCTCTTCCTCCAGAAGGCACGTGGTGATCTGGAGGCTCGCAGGCCAGTTGTTTAAAGCAGTTGTTGGGAAGTTTGTCTGCTCTGAAGAGCAGCACAGAGAATTTGAGCCCAAGTGTGGCAGAAACGTGACCTCAGTGCAGAACCCCAGCTGCGTGTCTGCTCATTAGTGTGCCTGGGACTCTTTCCTGCTGGCACACTGCAGCCCTTCCTCATCTCCTGCTCCTTCTGCTCTCGTGGTTTCCCTGAAGTTCTTGCCTGTAATGCTGAAAACACTTTCATACAGCAGCGTTTATTTTGTTTGCCTGTCCTTAAACCACAGGGCAAATGAAACGAAACAGAGGGGAGGATATTGACTTTGAGACACCGGGTTCCATCCTTGTCAACACCAACCTGCGAGCTCTGATCAACTCCAGGACCTTCAACGCGCTCCCCTCGCACTTCCAGCAGCAGCTGCTTTACCTCCTGCCAGAGGTGGACAGACAGGTAGGAGGGTGCAGCACAGGGTTGGGGTTTACACTCAGCTGCTGGCAGATCAGCTGCCCAAATGCTGTGTGTCTGTCCTGGCTTGCTCCTGCCAGGTCGGGGCCGACGGGCTGCTGCGGCTCAGCGGCAGCGCCCTCAACAACGAGTTCTTCACGCACGCGGCGCAGAGCTGGCGGGAGCGACTGGCTGATGGTGAGTGTCTGAGGGGCAGCTCCTCCCCACACAGCGCTTTGAGGCTGGTTTTATACTGTTAAAGGATGGAGATCCAGCTCAGCTTTGCAATGTGTCTGGGTGTGTTGTCCCCAACTCTTCTTTCTCCTTTAAAATCAACGATGGTGCCACGGGGCCTTCAGAACAAAGTGCTGGGGGTGTGAAGTGCTGCCAGGCTTCTCTTTCCTTCAGAGGCAGCCTGTGTCTGGTAAAACAGGACATTTTTTTCAGGCTTGCTTGAGGCTGTGACACTGCTGTTGCCCTTCAGGAGTTGCAGGTGGCACGTGGGTCTGTGGTGGGGTGGAGAGCAGGACACCAGCAGAAGGACTGTCCCTCCTGCACGTAGCTTCTGGGCTGTTAAGCTCTTGCAGTCAGTTTTGTCTGGAGTTGCATTTCAGTCTCTTGCTGCCACGTAGGTGAGTTCACCCACGAGATGCAAGTTCGGATCCGGCAGGAGATGGAAAAGGAGAAGAGAGTGGAGCAGTGGAAAGAGAAGTTCTTCGAGGACTACTATGGACAAAAGTGAGAACCGATGCCTCATCTGCCCTGTCCTGTCCTGTCTGTGCTCAGGCAGGGGCCAGAGCGTGTTTCTGCCTGGAGATGCCCAAGGGGATGCAGCATAAACTCCTGAGACACAGAGGCTGGGGGGATCCTGAGTGGAAGGGGCTGGGCCATGCCAGGGCTGTGCAGCACATCTGTTCCTTTTGTAGGATGAGTTCATACGACTCCTTTTCCATCACAACTCTTTGAATGTCCCTGTTTTCCCCACCCCCGTGTATAGATTATCTCTCTGCAGAATGCCTCGGTGGGGTGTTGATGAGCCTGTGCTCTTTGGCCTCTCTGTTGCTGTGCTCAGGACAACCTCGATGCAGGATGAGTCCTTCCCTCAGGGTGGGCTTCAGCTTTTAACTGGCTTTTACGTTTGCCTCGTAGGTTGGGCCTGACCCAAGAAGAATCCCAGGAGCAGAATTCGGTGCAGGAAGATGCTGAGAACAGGACAGGCCTGTCTGTGAAGGGAGAGGGGAGGCTGCCCCGCGGCCCTGCCACACGGCAGAGGGACGGGCGCTTCAAGAAGCGGTCGCGGGCCGAGCTGCGCTGCAGGGCCCGCCGGAGCCTCTACAAGCGGCACGACCCTGAGCCCGACGAGGCTGCCTCGGAGGCCCCTGCCCTGCCTGCAGCCTCCCCTCTTCCCAAAGAGACAAAGCCCGAGACAGACCCCAGGCAGGATGATGCGACCGGGCCTCCGGCTGCGGGGCTGAAACCAGAGGGCTCGGAGTTGCACCTTTCCACAGAAGCCTCCAACTCCCACGGAGCACCCGAGGATCTGCCCTTGGCTGCTGCAAACAGGATCCCCAGCGTGCCCCAGGATAGCTCTGCTGGGGAGGCCAAGGAGCAGAAGAGGAAATGCTTCGAGGAGGCTGCCTCTGCCTCCTTCCCCGAAAAGAAGCCCCGGCTTGAAGATCGTCAGTCCTTTCGTAACACAATTGAAAGTGTTCACCCAGAAAAGCCACAGCCTACTAAAGAGGAGCCAAAAGTCCCACCCATCCGGGTAGGAAAGAGTCACAGCTGCTGGCTGTCTTGGGGCTGTCTGCTCAGTACCATCCAAACTCTTACTAACAAGTGCTGTGCTGTAAAGAGGAGCAGTGAAAGGGTTCTGTGGATAGAGCAGCTTCACCATCTGCCTGGGGGGGGAAAGCAAAGAGGGGAAAACCACCGCAGGGTCTTTGCACAGGAGCACAGAGAGACTTTGCCTTGCTCTGGCATTTCTGTGGAGACAGAGGGCACTTCTCAAACCACCTCAGAGTTGTGTTCTTCACCTCGTGTAGCTTCTCAGTTCTGCTCCTTTTGGGCAGAACCTCAGTATTCCTTCAGGCTTTTCCCCTTTTAACCTGAGGTTGGTCGGTGTTGTGAGCCTCAGGGGTCGCCATCCTGACCCAAAGGGAGACCGTTTGGGTTCCTGAAGGTCGGAGTGGAAATTGCTTCTGTGGGAATTAACTGTGTGTGGGCTGTGGTGGAAGGGTGTGAATGGAAACTGAGCTGTTGTGGCAGCATGTGATGGGCTGGGAGCAGGGGGCTGTAGGCAGGGGCTGGCAGCAGTTTGCTCTGCCCACAGCAGCTTTCACCCGGGTGTTCGGAGCTCTCGTTGAGTTCTGGTGGTAGGAGCTGCGACGGGGAGCTGCTCAGAAAACGCCTGTCGCTGCCTGCAGTCGGCCAGGGCTCGGAGCTAACGGCTTCTCCTTCTCTTTGCAGATTCAACTTTCACGTATTAAACCACCCTGGGTGGTTAAAGGTCAGCCCACTTACCAGATCTGCCCCCGGATCGTCCCCAGCACGGAGCCCCGCGGCCGCGCCGGAGCCAGGACTCTCGCCGACATTAAGGCCCGTGCTCTGCAGGCCCGAGCCCAGCGCGAGGCCGCCATCGGGGGCGGGGGTGGCCCCGGCGGGGGGAGAAGCCCCGAGGCTGGAGGAGCAGGAGGGGACCCCCCAGGCCCAGCAGAGCGCAGGAGATCCAGGAGAGCTCACGGAAAGCGTGCGGCAGATCCACAACGAACACAACTACTGTCGCCTCTCCGCCTGAGCTCGCGGGCGGCCGCTCCGGAGGGCGAAGCCAGAGCCTCCCTCTGCTCCAGACCAAAGCCCTGGTGCCCCAGGCCTGGGGAAGCCGGGGAGCTGGGCTGTGCTGCCTCAGGGGAGCCTCAGCCCCGAGATGCTTCACCCAGAAGGTGCCTCTGGGGGGATTTCGGTGGGTCACCCTCAGACAGTGCAGCTTCCGAGGGGCAGGAGGAGGGCCCTGAGCAGCCCCACCGTGACCCAAGGACCGAAGCCCCGGCTTGTGTGGCATCCCAGGAGAGGCACAGTCCCGGCCTCAAGCAGGGGCTGCCTCTGCTGAATGGTCTGTCACGGCCCCGGGCACCCGGAGACGCTCCTGCTCCCGCCAGGCAGCTGGAACCTCACCCCCATCCAAAGGAACAGTCCTCCAGTTCTCCTCCTCCTCCTCTGCCAGAGTTGTCATCAGCTGGTAGGGAGTGCCAGGAGGCAGCAGTGGGATCCAGAGTCAGATTTAAAGGCTCTGAAACAATTGTGGAAAAGTGTGTCACCAACAGCAGTGACGCCAGAGCAGCAGCTGCTGGAGGGGAGGAGCTGGGGCCTGGGCCAGGCCCCTCTGCTCAGCTGCCTGTGGAGAAAGAAGGAGATGGCAAACCCTGCAGCGAGGAGCAGGACCCGGAGCCTCTGCCGAAACTCTCTTCCCACGATGACTTTATCCATCAGAATAGGAGAGACGGTGCTGGAAATCCTGTGCAGCTGAGGGAGAAGTTCCCCAGAGCGCTCCAGCCACTGAGGGAGACTCCAGAGCTCAAGACAAAGAGAGATGATGAAGTGCAGAGTGTGCACAGTGGGACCACAGACGCCGCTTCAGACGCTGAAGCCGAGGCAGGCGAGGAGAGCGCGGAGCTGGAGCCGTGTGGCAGGAGCAGCAGCAGCAGGGAGGCGGCTGGGGACGTCTCCTCCTGTCCCAGCAGCTCTCAGAGAGTCAGAGCAGAACCAGCCGTGGGAGCTGATGGGCTGGGCCACGCCGTGGCCTCGGCTGCTGCCGGGACAGACCCCGTGTCCCCAGCGCTGCCCCTGGGCACCCAGCGCCCTACGGCTCCTGCTCGGCCCGTGGCCTCCGTGGAAACCAACAGCTCTCTGGTGCTGCAGCTGCTGAACGGGAACCTGCCCTCGGGTGAAGCTCCCCCAGTATCTCCCAGCAAGCTCCAGCTGGACGTGGCGCAGCCGCCGCTGGATGAGCAGCAGGGAAGCCTCTCCCTGCACGACTCTTCTGCAGGTGAAGGAACACAGACGAGTGCCCCGGGCAGGAGCGAGGGCTTGCAGGCACTGAGACCTTCTGCGGAGCCCCAGGAGCAGAGTGAGGCTGGAGCAGCGCTGCCCAGAGCAGGAGCTGCGGAGGATCAACATTCCAAAGTCGGCTCAACCTTCAGCTGCCCAGAGCAACGGGCAAGTGCCTGGCAGGAGCCTGAGGAGACGGGCCCTGGGGAAAGAACGTTGTCTGCTCGCAGCCTGGAGGAGCCAAAGGCGACGTGGCAGGCGCGGCGGGTGCTGCAGCGTGACGCCCCGGCAGGGGCCACGGCACAGGCGAGTCTGGAGCAGCCAAACGGCTCCGGGGAGCCGCGGTTCTTAACCCCAGCTGCAGCTCCTGGTGCAGCCCAGCCCAGAGGGGCCACGCTCAGCAACACTTGCGGTGGAGTTCAAGGCAAGAAGGTCTTTGGCTCTGGCTTTGCCGGCAAGCCCAGCCTGAGGCTGCGTCCCAGCGGTGCCTCAGCCCCCGGCACACAGGCTGCTGGGCCCCGGAGCCGCGCGACAGGAGCAGGAGCCGCGGCTGAGGGGGAGCCCCCGGCCCCACCGGCCAGCAGGAGGAGCGATAAGGGGCTGGCGAGCGGCAGCCTGGGCAAGAGCGACGCGGAGAACCGGCAGCGCTCGGTGCCGGAGCCAAGGGAGCATTGGCAGAGCCTCCCCCTGGTCATGGACCTGCCCATCAAGCTCTCCCGGGAGCCGGGGCGAGGGCACAGTCACCCTCTGGAGCCTTCGTCCATCCCTTCGCAGCTCAACATCAAGCAGGCGTTCTATGGGAAGCTCTCGAAGCTGCAGCTGGGTCCCAGCAGCTTTAACTGCTCGTCCCCTGCAGCCCTGCCGGGGCTGGGGGGTGGCGTGGTGCCCCTGGCACACCCCGGTGCCCTGGCTGCTGCCCGCAGTGCCGCCCTGGCCGTGCAGATGTTCCCTGGCAGCGGTGGCCAGGAGCTGACGTTCCAGTGCTCCTGTAGCCTTAAAGCCATGATCATGTGTAAAGGCTGCGGGGCCTTCTGCCACGACGACTGCATAGGACCCTCTAAGCTCTGTGTATTGTGCCTTGTGGTGAGATAATAAATTATGGCCATGGGACAAGCTGTATCTTCGGTGTGTGTACTTTGCTGAGGACTGATCCCAGACCCTGTCCCCTGCCGCCCGCTCCTGCTCGTCGTGGAAACGCTGTTACACTTGGTTTGGGTGAGGAAAGGGACCCGCCGCAGCCTGGGGTTGAGCTGAGCCTCCCTTCTGCTTCCTGCTCTCATGGAGAATCCCCCCCTCCCACCCCCCAGCCTGGTGCTGCCCAAGGGGGAACCTGCTGGACCCTTGGTCGAGGAAACCTTTCACCTCCAAAGGAACTGCTGGGACAGGGTGTTTTGTCTCGGGGCTGTGTTAGGTGAGGCCCTACAGTCTTCCACTCTCCCTTTCCGCCGTCTCCGTTGCTGGTTCGTGTGGGAAGTGCCACTGGCCAGTGAGTGAAAGCAAAGAGCTGCTGTGCCCCGAGGGCTGGAACGTGCCTGGGATGCTGCAGCAAGACACGGTGCCCGTGGAGCCTCCACAGCCACCCCTACCCCGGCTGGAGCCGCCTCGGCGGGTGCAGGAAGGAGAGAGGAAAGGAGCAGCATCCAGTGCCCAGCTCCTGCCCAGTGCTGGGCTGCGGGAAGGTGCGTGCCCGGGGCTGCCCCCAGCCTGGCTCCTGCAGCAGCTGCTGCCCCTGGGACCCAGGGGGTGCACCAAGGACCTTAACCCCGCGCAGGGGTCCCTGAGCAGCTCTGTGACCACCATTCACATCCAAACAGTGGCTGTTTCTTTTCTTGTTTGGGTTTTTCTTTTCTTTTCTTTTCTTTTTTTTTAATCTCTTTTTCATTCTTGGATGTATAAAGTGAATTCTTTGGCTCCTGTAAGTATCCTCTATGCATCTGTTGATCCCGTATTTATATGTTGTACACAGTACTGGCCACCTCTGTAAATGGATGTAATGTACTATAGACCAGAAAAACCTTCTTTTCCTTTCTTCCTCTGGCTGGTCAGGCTCGCCAAGCCGTGTTGCATTACAGTGGTGTTAGTTATGAACCTGCAGCAGCAGCCAGAGCCCCTGTAACGCCCTGAGGCTCAGCCCACGCAGGTGCCTGGGTGCTGACAGCCTCCCCCTGCCCGGGGGCATCTGCCAGGTCTCTGCCTTGCTCCGGGCTGGCGGGTGCTGGGAGTGAAATCCCAAAGCTTCAAGGGGAGGAGGTGACCAATCCCCGGGACCAAACCCTCCTCCTGTTCAGAGCAGGTGCTGAGGAGAAGCCATGGCTGTGCCGAGGGGAGAGGAGGCTGCTGGACTCCACAATCATTAGGAGGGTGTTGTTATTTTTCTCCTGTCCCTTTTCTAGCTCTGTCCTACCTCCCCTGACCATGCACTTTTGGTTTTAACCGTGCAAAGTCCCTATTTGACGTGCAGGCCTGAGGGATGCTGCAGGTTCCGTCTCTGGGATGGTTTCTCTATCCTCCGGGCCTCTGGCAGCCTCGTGGTGTGGGAAGGAGCGAGGCCCCGGCTGCAGGGCTGCAGGGCAGCTGCAGGGACCTGCTTACCAAAGAGAGGGAGCGGAGCTGGGGCTGGCTCTGCCTCCTCGGGGGCCGCTGCAGTGTGCAGGTTGCAGCAGCGTGGGCTGCAGAGCCCTCGGGGGGGGTGGGGGGGGGGCTGCTCGTGTATGTCCCTTGTGGTATTGGAAAAATAAACACTCTAAAACCTCCAGTGGTGGCTGCGCTCCTCTTCTTGTCTGAAATCATCCTCCGTGCTCTCTAAGCCGATGTTGCTTTTCCTTCCCTCCTCACTGGGAACCTTCCAGAGCTCTGCTGAGGGGAGGCAGGAGGGGGCTGCGTTGCTGCCTGGGCTGCAGCAGATGGTTTTGATGCAATCCCAGGGTGAAGGCAGCACCTGCAGACAACACAGGGCTCTGGGGGCCCAGGAGGCAGCAGCTGGACTGTGGGTGCTGTGGAAGCCAAGGCCAGGAGCAGGATTGGCCCCTGGGCAGCAGCCAGGTGCCTCTGCATTGGACAAAGGGGTTTGAGGATGTTCTAAAGAGCCCAACACCCTGAGAGCAGTTTATTGAAGCTGCCTGCAGAGGTCAGGGACTGATCCATCCTGGGGAGCTGCATGGTCAGGCTGTGTCTGCAGGCACAGGTGGAGCTCAGGATGCCCAAGTGATGTAAATAACACACAAGCTAAGTGGGGCTGTTGCTGAGGTGAGCTGTGAATCCCCCGAGTGACTGACAGGGAGTGTCCCAGGTCACTGGCACAGCGCATGGGGCTGTTGGCATCTGTTCCATCCCACACACGGCAGCTCCGTGGGCTCGGGACCCAGATCCTGTTCATGGCAGGAGTTCCCATAAGCCCAAGATAAACTCTTTTCTCTCTGCTATTTAATAAACAACAGATTTTTTTCCCTCTCCCAGTCTTTGGGCCTGGGCTCTGTGGCTCTGCAACGTTCTGGCTCCGTGGCCGTGGGCAGAGGGGACGTCCCGGATCTCCCCGGGAAGCGTTTGCTGAGCTGCAGAGGGCTGGGGCTGAGCCTCGCTGCTCCCACCTGCCCCCCAAGGCTGTGACACCCCCTCGGACCCGGCTCCTGCGGCCTCCCGGCAGCGCTGGTGCTCCTCAGGTGTTTGTCTGCGCGGCGCTTTGAGACAAACGTTCCACGGATGCAAAGGTTTATTATACTCAGTGAATAAAGCTGATCAAAGTCTTTTCCACGAGGGGAGAGAGAGAGAGAGAGAGAGGGAGAACGTTCCACAAACTGCAACGAAAACGCNTTTCCACGAGGGGAGAGAGAGAGAACGTCAACGAAAACAACTGCTGCAACGAAAACGTCACTTTGCTTCGTTTCTCCAAATCCCCCCCCCCCCCAAGACACTTCCCAAAACTGATCTTGTCAAACTAGAAGTAAAGCAGAAACTCAGCGAGTCCCCCAGAGCTGCTCCGGGCAGAACCCGCGCTGTGGAAAGCACACGGGGAAGAGGGANCCCCCCCACCCCAAAAAAAAAAATAAAGAGGATTCCACATAGTTATGAAATCAGTGCATTTAGCAGGTCATACCATGGAGAGAACAGCTCGATGAACAGCTCATTGGTCTTTGTTAAAGTGAGGGGAACAGGGAGGTGGCCTGTGCTAATCATTCCACAAACAGAACAGAACCGAGTTGCATCACACAGATAACAGACACACGTTCTAAGAATTCAAATATTGAGCCACATTTACTGGGAAAAGAAAAAAGAAAAAAAAATCCACAGTATATAACACAAATGACTCTGATCGAGCTCGTTGAGGAGGAAGCGCTCATCTGCTTGAGAGCCACGTGAAGTTGCATAGGTGCCCGTCTGCAAAAGGGATCCTTTCGGAACGATTCCAAATCCATCGATTCAGCAATAAAGTGTCACCTCAGAAGTTGGATTAAGTGCCATAAGCTTGGTCTGAGCCTTCGGGAAAAGCTCCACTTCCCCAAGAGCCTCCTCCCGAGGGAACCAGCTCCCAGCGAGCTCCCACCTCTGCCTGCGGCCGGGTTTTCCCCCCCAGCCCGGGTGCTGTTCCCCGACAATGAACTCGGCAGCTTCACCCTCCAGGGAGAGGAGGAGGAGGCTGGGGAAGCTGCAGCCTCACACAACGCTGCTGTGTTCACTGAGCTGGGGGGGAGTGAATCGAGGCCAATCCCAACATCGGCTACTGGGGAGGGGAAAAAAAGAGGAAAGGAAAGAAAATCGACTGATTTGTGCAAAACCCCGAATTGCCTGGAGGGGGTCTGGGCTCAGAAGGGTCTGGGCTTGGTGGGCTCTGGGCTCAGAAGGGTCTGGGCTCAGAAGGGTCTGGGCTTGGTGGGCTCTGGGCTCAGTGGGCTCTGCCCCGGGACGGGTGTCAGCAGGAGGGGGGGGAGGCTGTGGCTGGCTCAAGCAGATGAAGGGGGGGAGGTTGAGGCTCATCTTCCTCATCAACAGCAGGTCTGGCAGAACACACAGGGGCCGGGAGTTCTGTACATGTAAACAGTACACTTCCACTGAGTCCAAAAATCAGGAGCGAAAATACAAAGGTTCACATTGGTCTTAGGTAGATACAGGCGAAGAACCGAGCTCTGCAGCTCCCAGACAACCCAACGAAAGTTCCTAAAGCACCACTAAATCATATAAAAAATCAGACCATGGACGGATTGTGGTCGGTTTCTGGTGAAGTTTCTATGCTACCTTGTAAAAAGTCTTACAAAAAATTACAAATCAAAAGTATATTTAACCCTCTGAGTTCAAAGCAGCATTAATTATCCCCCCCCCCCCCCCAACCTTGAACTGGTCCTGAACAGCGGCCCGTGGGGAGGGGAGACGCCGTCCTGGGGGGCTGCACAGTCCTGGGGGGGGCTGCACAGCCAGGGCAGGGCAGGGCAAGGGCTGGAGTTCAAATTACAATAACATTAAATTAAAAATAAATCTTTTCTTCCCCAGCAGGGATCAGCTTTTCCCTACAACCAAACCAGAGCATCCAGCCCGGCTGCTACCCCAGAGTCCTGCTGCCTCCCCTCAGAGTGTCCGGGGTGGGGGGGCTTTCGTGTCCTGCTCCTGCTCCTGCTCCTTCCTCCTGGCTGAGCCCCTGGAATGGTGGTTCCTGACCCCCATCCTGCCCCAGGGAAGCAAAGGAATGTGGCTGCCAAACAGTCCCAGAGCACGGCCGGGCCGCAGCTGAGCAGGGAGATGCCAGAGAATGACCCATCCCGGTCACAGCACGGCTCAGGGAGGAAACACAACAGAAAGAGAGAAAGAAATGCAAAGATCCCTGACAGAAACTCGGAGCCAACCCCCGTTTGCTTCATCACTTGTCACCAGGCTGTCACCAGGGCTTTGGGAGTCTGAGTCTGTACCATTCAGCTGGAGGTGGGCGCGTGGGTGCTGGGACGGGGGAGGTTTGGCTCAACCTTCCCCCTTGCAGCCCCGACCTCCGCCGGCCCCGGCCGCCCTTTGACAAGGAGCCGCTCGACTTCGGGACGTGCCAAGACGCCAAAAGTTCAAAGGTGATCTGCTAAGGACAGAAGAAAAAAAAGAAAAAACTGGTATAAATTAAACCCCAGGCAAAGGCAGCAGGAGGTGGCACGGCCGGGAGCCCCCGGGACCCTCAGCCACCCCGGGCTGGCGCAGCGGGACGGCTCCGGGTCAGCGATTGTCTCTGCCTCTCCTTCCTCAACGGTAAAGACTCTCACGCGTGGCTGTGGGCGCGTGGTTTGTTTTGTTGTCAGAGGTTTTGTTACTTCGTGGTATCCACACACACAAAAAAAATAAATATTTACATCAATTGCAGGGACGGGAAGATGCGGCGAGAGGCCAAAGCGAGGGGCTGCTGGCCTGGGGTGGCCCTTACCCCCCCCTCCCCAGGGCAGGGGCACGAGTGGGGGAACAGCCCAGGCACGGGGCAGGGATGGCCACGCTGCTCCCGGTTCCAGCATCACCTCGGGGCTGAGGCTGAGCCACCACCTCACCTCTGCACAGACCCCCCCCGGCTGTGCCCCCCACCCCGGGCCTGGGGGGGTTGGGTCCCTTTTCTCCAAATGCTATGGGAAGTTTAAGGTTTGGGGACAAACAGTCAATGCAAGGGTGAATCCCTTCTGCTGCTGGGCCTGTGTCCTCAGGCTGAGAGCAGGGCAGAGGTTTTGCCTCTCNATTGCACTGAGCAAAATGAAGTGCATTCTCGGGGGTGGGGGGGTGCTAACGGGGCAGGGTGGGCATCGGGCTCTGCCACACTGTGGGGCTCGTGGGCTCGTTCCAGGGCTGTGAGCGGGGGGGAAAAGGGGGGTCCTGGAAGAGGTTGGGGGGGGACTTGTGTCAGTTCTGCTGCCAATCGCTGCCCGTCTGCAGGGCCTGAGCCATCCCCTGCCNCACCTCACCTCTGCACAGACCCCTCCCGGCTGTGCCCCCCACCCCGGGCCTGGGGGGGTTGGGTCCCTTTTCTCCAAATGCTATGGGAAGTTTAAGGTTTGGGGACAAACAGTCAATGCAAGGGTGAATCCCTTCTGCTGCTGGGCCTGTGTCCTCAGGCTGAGAGCAGGGCAGAGGTTTTGCCTCTCTTCCAGTGTCTGGGGACTGTGATGGGGATCAAGGCTCCTGAGCCCCTGCCCGGCTCCGCTCCGGCCCCCCAGCTCCAAGCCCAGCGAGCAGCAGCCCCCCCATCACCAGCCCAGAGCAGGCGAAGCAGAGAGAGGCTGCAAAGAGAGAAACCATCCACCTACAACAGAGCACTGTGGGGTGACACTGATGGGATCTCTCCGGCAGTCAGGGCTCCTGCCCAGGGAGGAGGAGGAGGAGGGGGGG
>WBNH01003097.1:86458-99724 GCA_013401255.1 Urocolius indicus | reverse complement strand
TTCTGTGATTCTGTGAATTTCTAAATTGAGTAATGTTTGTGTTTGGCTTTGTGGTATGAAATAGACTGGCACATATTTTGGTTAACACAACTATGTAACATTTATTTTGATTTTTTAACAATAAAAAACCTAAATTTTAACAGTCAATACTATTCCTAAATTTCTTTTTGCTCAGAAAGCCACCAGTCAGCAGAACCTTAAAGCCACGTCACTTTCCTCTCACTGGGGAATTAAATTTCAATGATTTTTTGTTTGTTTTTATCTTTTTATCATGGTTATTACAGATCAATTCCAAGTATCCCTCATTACAGGTGAGCTTCTCTGTTCTAAGTACTGATATGACAGACCTTTTGCTGTCATTGAATCATACTTTCATTTAGTACAGGAGAAGCCTTTGCTGATGAGAATCATCCATATTGATACATTTCTCTGAAAAATACTGTTGGTGATCTCATGTTTTCCAGTGAAAATGATCAAAAAAATGTCTCTCCTATTTTTACACCTCAGGTCTTTCAAGGAGATAACAATGTGGGAAAAAGTATTACATGATTTTGTATCAAAAGAGAGATTCTTCTGTCTTCTGCTGGAAGACAGCATATTTTAATTCCTTTTGAGATACCTCAGTGAGAATTGAGACAAACAGAGGGCATGTGTCATGCTTGAAACCGAGGCTATGAGTGGATATCAAGGATGATGACCCATGTCAGTTCTGTTACACTCTCTTGTCAGCCCATCTGCCCCATCTGTTTGCATTAAGCATCTACAGCTGCGGCAGAGATAGGTGGTTTGGAGACAACATCAGAAGGGACTGTGAACATTCATGTTGTTGCTTGGCAGGCTGTCAGCATTTTGGTGATGGGTGATTGCAAAAGATGGTGCTTTTTAAATGTGTCTCATTCTTTGGGAGACAGAGTTGCATGAACATGGAGAAAGTAAGTGTGTTATCAGAGGGCTTCATGTATAAATGCTACAAATGATGGAGGTTCACACAAAGATCACAATCACCTTTTCCAAAAGATGACTATAGAGTACCTTCCCATATGTGTCACATAATGCATGGTAATGTCTCTGTACATGCTGGACAGGATAACGTGTGTTTGGTTTTTATCTATCCAAACACAAAGAGTCGTGGGTCACATCCTGATGCCTTCAGTAACGTTAGGAGCTACATCATCCCACAGATTAGATCACTGTAATAAATTGAATTATTTGGAAATATACTACTTGGTCTGACTCTGCATGTCCTTGTGTATGACTTAACATTATTAAGATCATGTGAGCACTCAGTCTTTGCAGTTTTAAATACCTGTGTTTTAGTGTCTTTACAAGTAGGTGTAGTACTTCTCATTTGATGTGGTACCAAACAAGAAATATGTAAATTTGTGGCAGAATTTGTGAGTGACAGCTGCAAACCCATAGTAATGTGTGAAAATTTTCATGTTTATCTGAAAACAAAACCAACTTGTGACAATGCAGTTGAAATCCGTGAGTGTCATTTACCTTTTATTGTCACAACCTCATTCTCCTACAAGAATGAGAATAAGAGTCTTCCTCTTTCATAGCCTACAAAAGAATAAATTCACGTCTGCTCTTGCCTGGGATATAATTTTTCAAATAGCTCTGGTGATTGCAGTCTTGAGTGTATGAATAGAAAATTAAAATAGTTTAGTTGAAAAAGAGTCTCATGGAATCTGCAAGCTTACAGCAAAACCAGACTATGTAGATAAAAATAAGATCACTTTTGGTTATAATATATGCTACAGCTAATAATGAAAAAAAAAAAAAAAAAACCCATCCCAAACCTGCAAGGCTGTTGTAAGTAGGCTGTTCTGAATTTTGAGAACATTGCAGAAAACTATAATAGTTTTATAACATTTCTTGTGTTGTTTTAAAAAAAATCTATTCTGACTACTGATCTAGAATAAATCTGCCAATTTGCCTCTGCCACATTTGAAACCTAAACAACATATAAATTTACAAGACCTGTTTGCTCTTGCTGAGTGATCTTCCATACACGCAAATACAGTAATACCTTCAGTAATAAGACAAACATTTTAATTAGCAGCATCAGCCTGAGGGTGAGAAACTGTTGTTTTTCATGTTAAATATGTCCAGTGTCTTCTACATATTGATTTTCTGTCCCATTTGTCATGATAGGGTCATGATTATGGGTTCACTTTTAGTTTGGCTTTTATGAGTTTTGTACCAATGGGTCTCCAATTTTCTAAGTCGAGATAACTTACCAGTTTGTTACGTTAGGTAGAAGGTTTATACTTTAAAAGAGTTTTATCTGAGTTAAATTTAGCAAATTTAAAAGAGCATTCTCTTTGCTGTAAAAGTGATTTTAACTTTTAAAGGAACACTGACATTATGGGCTGCTCTCCAGGATGATACCTTTCAAGTGCTATGTAAGAGAAGCCACAAAAGGGGTAGTACTGTTGCGTTGGGGTTTATGGGTGCATGTTGGTGGCATGTCCTTTTTTCCTGAAATGGAGTTGGCTCTATGCTGAATGTGCCTGAGATCACAAGGGGCACTCACAGAATAAAGTGGAACCCAACAGCTGCACACATTTGAGATTTCAGCATTTACCTGATCCGAGTTTTGTGGCTTGTGCTGAGGCACGCTTGATCATTAGTTGATAATACCACTAGAGTATTATTTAGTATTAGTTTAGCAAAGAGTTTATTTAATGCCTGAATTCCCAAAGGCGAGTAACTCTGTTACGATCTCAGCTTTCATTTAGAAATGTGGGAATATTTACAGTCTTCCTGGTGAAGATTAAAACATAGTGTAAGTGCACCAAACCAAAAAAAGACATTTAAAAACCTTAATATGTCCTTATTTTCTTTATTTTTATGTGCTTGCTTTTAAAACAGCCTCATGATGCTTTGAGTTCACAATAATGGTTTCTTCTTTAGCATTCCATGTTAGCCCCACTTCATAGCCACTCAGTAAATGTTAAACTGTTTTAAGTACTGAAACCTAACTCCTGGATTACCCCTCATCTTGATCTATTGAAAAGGAACATGGAATTGTAGGATTATTTCGGTTGGAAGAGACCATCAAGTACAACCACATGTTACAACTGTTTTCTGCTAAACACTCATTGGTGGTCTTAACATGAAATTCCAGATATGATGTTTTTAAGTGTTGTGCATATATGTTTTAGTAAAACAGCTGATAAGCTATGAACAAGCTATAACTTCAAATGAAGATCAAGTGCCTGAGTTTCTCTCTGTTCAGCTAACAGATGTGTTTTTTACAGGTAGCTGTTGTGAAAAGGCTTTTCTGGAGCATCCCATCCTGAAAGTTTTCACATGCGTTGGCAGAAACGAAACAGAGGGTGAGCTAGACCATGGGTAGTGGGTTAATTATTTGAATGGTTCAGAAGTGTGAATGCAAGCTTAGATGTGAGTACACGTCTCTTGTGGTGTCATTGTGCTCATTTGTTATTGTCATGAGCAATTTTGCAAGAGGAATCCACACAGGCAGTAAGAGAGATGATAGTTGAAGTAGAGGGTGGAGGTGATGTAGGATAGATTGATTTTAAACCTTCCAAGACATCTTTCAAGGCCAAAGGCTAGAGCTTGACTAGATAGACTTTGAATGTTGTGTCTGTATTGCTTTGGTTAGTGGGAGTTATCCTTTTAAACCTTAGTGTGACAAAGAGAGTGTCTGACCTGAGAGAAAGTGGGTTGTTTTGCCTGTGAAACAAGACAAGAGAAAAGTCTATCCAAGAAATTTCAAAAGATTGAAAAATCTGCATTGCCAGAAAGCAAAGCTTATTTTTTTTTCTCTTTTGCAAGCAGAGGGACTAAAAGTCTCAAGTCATTGCTAAGTAACCTCTTATATATGAGCAGTCTGCACTCTGTTTTGTTCGTCCAGGATTGAAAGTGAACCCATCTAATGCAGGCTTAGTAGCCACTCTATTGAATGAGTTTGAGTCTCCCCATGACATTGATTATGGTGCATCTCTCTGTAGGCCAGCTCACATTGCCCAATGCACAGGATTATGACTCTTCTGGGTTGTATGCCAGGGACCCTTGTGTTGATTGTGGGCTGCGATCAACAGTCCTGGCAACAGATTTTTAAAAGCTGGCAAAACTCACTGTCACAGGGATGTTAAGACAAGGGAATTTTTAAAAGGTCTGATGATAGCAAATAATTGAGACTTTTATATATAAGACAAGACATTTCTCATAGTCTCATGTCTTTTGACTTCTGAACTCTTTCTCCTGAAAGTACTCTGAAGACACTTTATTTTCCATAATTAAGGATATACTTTATATTCCATGGTTTTCCATATCTTTCTTATTTCGAAAGTGGTGGAGAGGGTAGTGAACAGTGTTACCTGTGTACTCACATATAGAACAATGATTCATATCCTTCCTGCAGTTTCGTGGAGAACTGATGGTAGAAGTGCTATGACATAAAACACAACCTCTATTCTGTTAATTAAATTTGTCTTAGTAAGTATGCTAACACAGGCTTAGATACTTTTTGATAAAAGGTGGTAAATACTAAGTGATTCATTTTCTGTTTCTTTTTTGATTCAGAGATGCAGTCATAAAGTGGACTGTTAAGACCATCTGTATTATTCTATGGAGTAAAGCACTTATAGCCAATGTGGTCTTTTGTACTTAAATGAATTTAGAAACAATACTGCATTTTATATTCAACGGAAATAAGAGTTCTTGAGAAAGTGGAATAGGTACAAGGAGCCAGACATGTAATCAGCTCTACTCTATGGACTCATAAGAAGATGACGAAAACCCCCCACGATTCATAAAAAAAGGTATAAAGGTTGCTGGATGATTTAAAGCTAGATTAACAAATCACTACAATGCAATTTATGGCTTTAGATAATGGGAGGTCAAACATGTATTACCAGCTGACTTAAATTTGATTTGACTGAAAGATAAAACTCTGCTACATGAACCGTATTAACTGAAAGCCTCTGCTTTATATTTCTCACTGATGGCACCCTGGGGAGGCAACTTTCTTGGCATTTCACATCCAATTTAAGCCCATCATTGATGAAAAGATGACTAAATTGATGCGTCATTTTGTAATAAAATATCTCACAAATTGTTTATCTGATCAATGGAGAATGGAGTCTCAAGCTGTTCAGGGCTAATGTGCTCATTGCAGTAAATTGGTAAGCTATTGACTGTCAGAGGGACCTGGGAATTTCTAAATTCAGTTCAGATTTCCTCAATGAGAGCAACATATTGCATCAGAATAGTAGTTCTCTGCTAGCTGAATCCTCACTGAAATCAAATAGATGTGAGTAGAGGGCATTAAGCACTTAGTGGGAAATGTTCAGCTTCTCATATGATCAGTCCATAGAAGACAGGAAGGGATCTTATTCTTACCTGACTTATTCAGGCTTTACACCACTGTAATTCCACTGACTTTGACAGTCCTGCAGCCTAAGAAGGAAAATCATGCCATAGATGTGTTAGATATCAAATGTTATTTTAGTATATTTTATAAATAATATTCATACATATTATAGTACATATTCTATATATTTTATATATAGAATATTATATGTCAAATGCTATTTGCCAGTGGTATCCTGGGCTGCCTCAAAGGCAGTGTGGGTAGCAGATCAAGGGAAGTGGTTCTGCCCCTCTGCTCTGGTGGGATCCTACTGGCAGTGCTTGCTCTGCTTCTGGAGTCCTCAGCACAGGATAGACATGGACCTCTCAGAATTGGTCCAGAGAAGTGCCACAAAAATAGTCAGAGAGCTACAGAACTTCTGCTGTCAGGACAGACTGAGAGAGTTGGGATTCTTCAGCCTGCAGAAGAGAAGGCTCCAGGAAGACCTTATAGCACTCTTCCAGTATCTGAAGGGGCCTGCAAGAAAGCTGGAGAGGCACTTTTTACAAGGTCATGTAGTGATAGGACAAGGATTTCAAACTGAAAAAGGGGAAATTTTGATTAGGTATGAGGAAGAAAATCTTTACTGTGAGAATAATGAGTCACTGGAACAGCTTGCTCAGGGAGGTTATACATGCCCCATCCCTAGAAGTATTCAAGGGTAGGCTGGTTGGGGCTTTGACCAACCTGATCTAGTGGAAGGTATCCCTGCCTATTATGGGGAGTTTGGAACTAAATGCTCTTTGAGGTCCCTTCTAACCCATCCTGTTCTATGATTCAGAGCTGTAGTGAGACATTTTGGTGCCTGGGATAGCGTGGCACAGCTCCTTCCCAGGTCGGAAGTATCTGGGCTACTTTCAGGGTGAGCCACATGGCGACTCCCTGGAGAGATGCCTTCTCTTGAGACACTGGCTGAGCCAGCCCTGAGGGGAAACTGGGTGGATGTGGTGTAGAGAGAACACCTTAATGTGAAGGAGTTGAAGTAGGACAGAGATGCATTTTAACTTCCAGGGATGGCAGCTATTTTTTCTGGAGATAATGCCCACTTTATATCTTAAGGATGGGGAACCAGCCCCATGACAATCGTCAAGTTTACCTGGCTTCAGACCTGGCCTCATAGGAGTGCAGATTCATGTTCCTTATGCATTCCTCTTTCTAGCCATCCATTTGGCGTGCAAGATTCTGTCCAATGTTATAATTTAATTTTGCTTGACTGAAACTGGTAGTTAACAGGATCCAAATCCTTGCAGGAGGATATAGGGTGCTGTCATGCTTAAAGCAGTATCAATGACATAAAAAACTCAGTTTGGTCTCCACCAGTGATCTGCAATACTGCAGAAGCCAGATGGTCAAAATGCACTCCCTTTCTCTTGTCTGGCTTTTGGAAGTTAAGTAGTCCTAGGCCTGCCCAGTACTTGAATGAGATACCTAGGAAATCACAGATAGCAGAAGCACAAAACAAAGAATATTGCCGTGTTGCTTAGCAAATCTTAGACCACAGAAACTGAACATGTAGATGGACTTAATTCTGACACCTTATTATGGCTTGTGGAGAGCTGGGGAGAAGAGAGGTTTTGCTCAAGTACTGACCCTGACTCTAAGCATGCTTTCCAGATTTTAATTTTTTTTTTTTTTTGGCAGAATTTGTCACCAGTTTTGAGGGTGTTTATTTCCATGAAAATGGGTTTCAGAAGTCCTAAGGGCTTCTGTTTGTGCATGAACACTGATGGTTTCTTTAGTACCACAGTTATCAGGGCTAGTATGAAAGCAAGAAATGGTAGAAAATGTCACAGAGGAACTTGCTGTTTAGAAACATCTGGCTTAAAAAACAAAACAAAACAAAACAACAAAAACCAAGAGTTGCACGAATGCCTTTTTGTCTAAAGGAGAAACCTAGTAGTTCAGATTTCTCTTTTTCTTGATCTCAAAGACTTTTAGCACAATGACTCTATTTCAACTTTGGTATTTACTCCTAGCAGAAAAACGATATTGATGGAAAAATTGCATTGACCATAACAAAGCAAGGCAAATGAAGGAAGATACTAGTGATGAGCAAACCCTTTGTTAGATCTGTGCCATTTCCATTGTCCTTAAAGTAATGACCTCCCATTGTTTCAAAAAATGTACAGATTTGTAGACGATAGAAAAAGTAGCAGAAACCTGAGTTCAACGTTTTTTACTCAAAAATGCTTTCCTTGTGCCCTTGTGTATTCCCGACACTTGCTCATTTTAATTTTGTGCTAATGAGAAAAGCATTCTTTATATATAATGGAAAATTATTCTAGCATCTTACTAATCTTGTGATATGAGCTGTTCATATGAAGTTGCTTGTAAGAACTCCTAAGCATTCATTACCAGTATTACAGACTTCATTTAAAATACTATTTTTACATAGTAAATAATACCAATAGTATTATACCATAGTAAAGTAATAGTATTTACCATAGTAAAGAATACCAATTTCCTACCAAAGTGCTAGTAAGTGTTTAATTAATATTACTGTTACATTAAAATCAGTGTGTTGACCATATCCTCATAATCAGATGAAGGAATGTATCCTTAAGAAAAAAATAGTCCTTGGATTTTACTAGATTATAGAAATCACATTCATCATAATAACTAGATCCAGAGCAGTACTTTTCTTGTTCAACAGTTGGGTAGTTTCATGAGTCTGCCAGATGATGTAGTCAGAGACTTTTTCTCACCTGCAGTAATTAAAGCAAAGCCTAAAGCACACACATGGGTAGCGCAGGGTACTGATGATCCTGCCATTGTCATTATTACAAGACATCCTAGTGCCCAAATGCCCAACCAAAATTCTAATTCTTTGGTGAAAATGGGTTTGGGATTTAAAATATCTCTTTGTTATCAGAGCAATTCTATTCCTTACCTCTTTTCTTTCTTGTCCTAGTTAGGGTGCTTATCCTGTCTGCTAGCAAAGTCATTTCAGGCAGGTGTGGAGTTACTAGGTGGGACAACACTGAATCTTGAACTACCACTTTGTCCTTCTCAAACATCCTATCTATCTGTTTTTTCTAGTTATGAGGCATGGTAAGTGATAACAAAAATATTCAATCTCATCATGCACCATGAAGATGATCCAAAGGGCTGGAGAACCTGCCCTGTGAGGTCTTTTTCACCCTGGAGAAAGAAAAGCTTGTAGTGGACCTCATCATGGCATTCTAGTACTGAGCAAGGTGACTACAAAACGGATGAAGGCTCTGTCTTCACAAGGAGCCACATGAAGAGGACAAGGGGCAAAAGGTACAAGTTGTACCAGGAGAGGGTTTATCTTGATATAAGAACAACAGTTTTCATAGTGAGAAAAGTCAATCTCTGGAACAACGTCCCCAGGATATGGTGGAGTCCTCATCACTGGAGTTTTTCAAGATGCAACTGAGCAGGGTGCTAGCAAATTCTATCTAGAATAAGGGTTGGACCAATTAATTTTGAAGTCCCTTCCATCCTGTGCCATTCTATGATTATGTCTCACACAGTCAGATTTATTTTTTTTTGCTATAACTCTTGCATCTACACTTACTAGAAGGAAAACTCTGGGACTGGATACAGCTTTTCTTCAAAATGTATTTCTAAAAATATGAGAGAGAATCTGTGCCTGGTAAATACCAGTTTTGTTAATAGCTTTTTAATCTGATCTTTAATTACAGGTTACTGTGGCGACATTGTCTGATTTTTTTTTTTTTTCCTGAGAAATGTCTTTTTTTGAATTATGGGCGTATTGTATTTGTGAAATGCTCTAGACCATAATATATGTAGATCAGATAGAATATGAGTTTGTAAAAGCGAAAAACACCTGTTTTAAAAATATGTTGGCATATATGCTGTTCTCCTGAAAGTGGGTCGAAATGTTGGCACGTGTTGAAATTCATAGTCGACCTTTCAACACCAACTTACTGGCACTGAACATCTCTTGATTTGTCTGTGGACAGTCAAGTCATAGTGAGAATTTGTAAATAAAAAAAATAACTGAATTAGTCAGTAAGACATGACCGAACAGACTTCATAATGAGATAACTGTAGACCTTCAGGATATGTTGAACTACCAGAGGTGCAGTGTTATCTTATTACAACACACATTTTACTAAGAATAGCATGCTCTGAGGCATGTATTTATACTGCAATATATTCCTGCCTCAGGCCTGTTTTGAGGTATAAGGTGAAAGGACAAGTAGCTTTAAAACTTGAAAAGTAGATTCCTTTTACTGTAGCTGCATTTTAACATACAGTTATACTCAATGGTTTATTGAGTGTATTAATTAGAAGCAATAAGGCTGAAAAATATGTGTTCTAATGAACAACTTCCCCCCAGCCCCCAATGCCATTCAAAATATTTTCAGAAAGCAGAGAAACTAATGAAATAAATTCCAGTTGCATTTAAGGATTCAAATGTATGTTTTTCTGAAGTTGCTGTTACAGCAATAGTGTTACAGGATATTCAGAGCAGCAGCTGACATGTTACTACCTCTCTTCTCATGACAAGAGAGCTTCGCGAATACAATAATTTACTCCACCTATTTCATTGCCACTAAGGAGAAACTTGTGGGAAAGAAAGCACATCTTATAGGAATGAACAGTTTCATGCAATGGTCTGATTGTAATTTGCTTGTAGTGTAGAGTAAATCTGAGGTGGTCCAGTGAATTATTGGAGTGACAAGAAGAAAATCAAATGCTGTGACAGGGCATTGGATCTGCAATGTGAAACTTATCTCTCTGTTGAAATCTAAGAGAATCAGAGATTGATTTTGGTGCTGGAAAGATTTCACCCCTGGATATGTGGAAATTACAATGGATTGCAATAAAATGTAGAAATAACTTTCAAAGTCAGTGATCAAGGCCTCATGGCAAAAGAGATCATGTGTTCTTCATCAAGCAGAAAAAAACACCCCAGAATAATTTCCAAACTTTTAAATGGTGCAAAGTAGAATCATAGACTTATAGAATGATGGGGTTGGAAGGGACCTTTAGAAATCATCTAATAGGAGAATAAAAATGATGGCAAACTAATATTGCTTCAAAGGTGTGAAATCTGGTAGGGGTGTAAAACTAAACATAACTTGATATTATATCTATGTTTGTATTACAGTGGCATGGAGTAGCCCAAAAGATACTATAAAAAGAAATTCAATGTCCTAAGGAACTTAAAAGCCAACACTAATAAGAAGGTCTGGCAGAGTGCCTGCCAAATTAATTGACAAGAGCAGATGTAAGGGAAAAATCCTAATACTAAATTTGCCATTGCAGTCCTGGGCTTCCAATAGGTCAGCTCTGTGTGTAGTTCATGGCTTGCCTGACCACAAAGCACTTACAGCATTATGCTGAGAGAAATCAAGGATGGTCTACCTGCAGTAATAGATATTGAATAAGTAATAATTTGGTTGGGGAATTTCCACTTTGTATTACCAACAGCTGTCTTAGTCTTACCTTTAGGGGTAGTATTTTATCTCCTTTTTCTGTAAGGACAGCAGTAATTTAATTTTGGAGCCATATCCAGATTGCCCTTCATCTCTGTGTCAACCTCATTATGGTCAGACTTCATGTGTCTGAAAAAATCTTTTTCTATATGTTTTCATTGTTGCAGGATCTTGATCCTTTGGCAATAATTTTGATTGTATGGAAACTCCTTTTGACCTCTGAGACACAGCATTTTTCACTGAGCAATTCTCCTTTTGCTTTTCCTTACAGGCTTTCCATGCCAGACAAATAATGAACACCAAGGAACAATGAAGTCACCAAGGCCGAGGCTCACACCTCAGAAGGATCCTGGGAGGGATGTGAATGTCAGAGGACAGCATGACAAGACATAGAAATCACAGATAAGTTTCTCTTAGCCTATTTGTAATAGTGGAGGAATGTTATCATGAAGAAAAGAGAAAACCAACAGCGGTGGGGCTGGAAAAATTATTTATTTGAACTGGGCAAGAAGAGGATGTCACACTTCCCCTTTCAGTCTTTTTCAAAATGAACTTCCAATCACAGTATTCCATTCAAATCCTGAAATTTAAGCTTTTTATAAAAAAATAAATTGTCGAATTCAAAACTTTCTGGTTAATGCAAGATGGTTTTCCTTAAGTTTTTTATGTGTTTTGACCTTTTCCCTCACTTTCAACATCTCCTGTCACTGGTTCCAGATAGTGTGCAGTTACTTTTTTTCCAGGTGGAAAGGGAGAGTGGAAGAAAAAGCAGATGGAAAAAGTGCCAGCAAGTTTTCTGTGATTCCCAGGTTTTCTCTTCCACAATATTTTCTGTTACCATGCTAAATAGCAGGAATCTAAGTTTTAAAACAGATGTCTGGAGAGGAAAAAAAGGTAAAAAAAAAGAGAAAATGGAAATTATTGTTTTTGTCAATTCTTGGGGAAAAATGTGATAATTGAAAAAAAATCAAACAGAACAGCACTCGTGTTTGATGGTCTTATTTTTGTGGAAGACTCTCTTGTATTGACTTAATGATATCGACTGGAAATGAAACAACAGTGACTACACAAGGGACTTACCCTGTTTAATTGCATCAATTGAAAGTGATTCAATTTTTTTGGCAGAGAGAAACATAGGGAGATGGAAATAATAAATGGTTATATTTCATAGTGAAATAAAGGGACGGAAGCAAACCAAACAACTTAAGGCCTTGAAATGCCATATTATTATATCTAGGAAACCATGACCAAAAGATGCTAATTTGACTCAACTCACTCACTGTGAGGGTTCCCTTTGATCCCTCTGCCTTTCTTAGAGTGTGGTGTTCTCACATTTTAATGCAGTGTCGTTTGACATTGAGATGCAGGGAAAATTGTCCAGTAAACAGCTTTCTTGTACCGATTCGGAGCTTGTGGGAAAGATTACAGCATGAGCTGGAGCCTGCCACAAGAGAAATGGATTATTACTCTGGGAACACTTACATCAAGGAGAGCCCTTTTCTAGCTGAAAGAAGCAGCCTTTTACAAAAGACTGTTATACTAACTCCTTGTCAGCTTGCTGAAAGTGCTAACTCACAGCATACAGGTCATTCCTCCTAGAAACATGCTATTTGTGACTTCTTAAATGTAAAGATGTTTTCTACAAAATGACACCCCATCAGAGAAAAAAACCTAAAAATCAGGTTTAATGAGACAGATGGTTTAGGGAGGTAGGAGAGGAGGGGTGGTTTAAAAGACATCAGTGCTGCATTCAGAATAGCTGAAGCTTTCAACAAACCAGCCTATGCGGTTTGGATAAAATTGGGGTGATGGCATTTTCCAAACAAAATCCAGTTCTGATAAAGCTCAGAGCTGGGCAACAAGGTCTACCGAATTTTCCCACCCCTAAATCCTGCTTTACTTCCTACCAGTTCCAGTGCTAGGATAAAATTAAGAGCCATATAAGTGAACAATTTTTGTTTTAGAATGATTTTTTTTAAAATCAAGAGACTATAGAATAAATTACTACAAGGACATTAAAAGGATTCCGTTTCCTTGAGCATACATATGCATTCTGCTGCAGCATGTCCTCTCCCTCCCAGTGTAGCCATTGATCCACAGCTTTTATAATGAACTCTAATAACAACTCTATTACTGTGAGGCTCCTGATTGGCTCCGACACCCACAAAATTAGCTACAAAGAAGCCAGCCTGTCAATATTAATTCTGCCACAGAGATTACTTGCTATGGTGGAACAAAGGTGTTTTGGCTCGAGCTGAACAACTTAACTCCTTGTCTCATAAAATTTAAGCTGCTATTGATCGCCTTCTTCTATTGTACTGAAGGATTAAAAAAGCCAGACGCGGGTGCGGGTGCGCACAAGTGCAGGCAGGCATCGACGTGCTGAATCACTCTGATGCATTCTCCGAAACCACCAGCCTCTTCCTTCCTTCCTTCCTTCCTTCCTTC
>WBNH01003097.1:25992-78645 GCA_013401255.1 Urocolius indicus | reverse complement strand
CCATGATGTGTAACCTCTGTGATGCAAATTATATTTAAGCAGCTCAGGGGACTGAATATGTATTGGTGCTTTGGTGAGCCTATTGGCCACAGAACAATTTCTCTCTCTGTTACAAGGCCAACTGTGATACACATTATTTTTATATTACTAAGTCAAAAGATCTGAATTAATTTGTTTTTGTCTTAGTTTAGTATTTGAAATTATTACTTTCAAAGGAAGTAGCAGTGAAAAAGCATATTACACAACTTGAATGCATATTGAGGGGTTAACTTCAGTTTCAAATACATTTATTAAAGTACACTCCAAACAAACACATGTATAAATGTAGATAATGCATCTTGTAGCTTTCCAGCTCTGTGTTCATCACTGAGTAGAAATATTAAAAACTATGTTTTACAGATGCTTTCAAATGATGATACCTTCAGGACAACAAATGAATTACAAAAATCTGAAGGTCTCAAAGGTCCATTTGTTAAGTATCAGCAGTTATTATGAGAGAATTTTGTAATGCAGCTATCAAGAGTGCTAATTAGACTGTAAGTGACATGGGAAATGCATATTTTTTGAACTTATACATTGTAGAGATATTAAGAAAATAACAGTAAAATTAAGGCACATGTAGAGACTAGTAGATATATTTCTATTCTAATTTAAAAAAAAATCTCTTTTTCTGGCTTTAATTCTCACTTTTGGAAAATAGTTTTCTTACAGTTTTTGCATATATTTTTAAACATTAGATTAAAAAAGTGTCTCCAAAGTAAGTTTGTTACTAATTTAACAGCCATTTCCAGTACAATATTTTGTTAATTGTAGTTGTTTGTAAATTTTTGTTTGTGCTCAAAGAATTTATTTATGCATCTAATAAATACTTTCTTAAATTAACATCTTTGTTTTGTCCTCAAACAGAAATCTCCAGATAACAAACTAAATAAGCTTTCGGCACCAGATTTGAGGCAAACAATTCAAAGCATAGTTTTCAAGTAAAATGCATGTCAGTAAATTGCCTGTTGGGCTTGGTTTATTTTCATCTTGGCGTTACTACCAAACCTCATATGATTGTACTTTATTTAAAGGAAAGACTTGGAAATAAAAATAGTAACAAACAACCTCCTCCCCCCACCCCTTGAAATGCTGTTGAAGAAGTTTTGTGTTGAGATGTCCACATCACATAGGTAATGTGATCTTTTTTCTTTATTCTACTGAAAGCTTCTGAGGGAGACATGGCCAAAAAAAAAGGTGGCACTTAGTGTGAAATATAGACTTTCTCTTAAAATAATTACCAGACAAAGTATACTTTGTCAGAACTTGGCAAATGGAAGGTTCTTATAACTCTTATTTTGCCTCTATCTGTTGTTGTATATTTTGTAAATGGTAATACCAGTTACAGCATATCCTTAATACATAATATTTTAATGTTGTTTTAGTTTATTAAATGTAAAATATAGAACTGAAAATGAAGCATGTCAATAACAATAATTTAATTATCCAACACATTGTATTTTTAGTAGCAGTTAAAAAATAGAAATTTGAAATATTTCTTCTTCCAAGATGAGCATTATTTTGGAATAAAAACTTGAATAAGCCTCTGATTCAGGAAATGAACATGAAGAACCTTAAAAAAATTGTACAAGTTCCCATTAACTGTCATTTAAATGTTGTCAATCAAATGTGGTACTGATGCCATGTGAAATTTATTTATTTAAACTTTCAGTCACACATGGAAAGTTTTGCAGATGGTGTCTTTTCTCATCTGTTTTTTCCAATTCCCTCCCCAAACTCTAGTTTTTAGTCTCTCGACCCCCCAATATGATTCCTCCTTCTTCTTCTAAAAAAAATAGATCTAATCAGTAGCATGTTAAACAAGAGGGGATCTTTTATGTATTCTGTGTTAGGACAAGGAAAGCATCGCTGTAGATCACTAGAATAAACAACTCAGGCTGATTCAATTACAATGCCTGGGCCAGGCTTTTATCTGCTGGTGACATCATTTCAATCAAAATGTAAAATAATACAATCCAATAGATGCAAGAGGGAGAGATAGGACACAGACTGCTGCACTTAGTCATTTAATAAAAAAAAGTGGAAGAAAGCTCTTTCTGACAGGCTGCTAGGACTTTCCATTTCCAAAACTCTATTACCTTGTATAATAGTATTCAAAAGAATTGAATGCAGGAAATTGTCTATTACTTTTTATTAGTGGAAGCTGTTATGTAGGATACAGCCTACTGCACTGTTTTTTCTTTGTTCCTTTAATTAACAAAAGCATGAAATCCTTCTATTGGCAAGCACTTGTTCCAAAGCTTCTGTTGCCTTCTGTTTTTACTGAAAAGGTGTTTTTTTTTTTTTTCCTTTTCTCTTCTCTGAATGTTCTTTTTTTTGTACTAAAGAAGTAATTTTTTTTTCAAGTCACTGTAATCTAAAGTCTATCAGTCACCTTAATGGGCTGGGAGAGGGTAGAATGCAGATACATTTCCATAGTCATGGAACCTTTTTTTATAAGAAAGCGTTACATCTGAGGAATGAGGGAGAGTCAGATTGTAACCATGTATAGTCTAGTGGCAGTCTTCTGACTCTTTTACCTATGAAATGAAATTTGCTTTTGTTACTTAATTTATTATGGTTGAAAAAAGATCAATTGATACATATTGATAAATGGACAGTGCAAAGGAATGTATTCTTTTTTTCATCCTATAGGTCTGTTGGTGACAGCATAGGACAGGACTTTGTAACTATTATCAATTTGTCCATCTTGCACATTTCTCTAAAATTTTAGTAGATCTGATTGCAATGAGGTATATTTTCTCTGACCACTACATTGATATAGATAAAAATACCAGAAAGCTGGTGTATTGGATAGAACGCTAATGTACCTTTGGAAAGAATAATTTCGTTTATTTTAATGATTAATTACATACATAATTCAGGTTCATTGCTGTTAGGTTCATAAAGGCCCTAGTAACTTTATTAAATAATTACTTCTGGAGCTAAATTGTGATATTGGGTAATGAACAGGGTCTTCCCAAGGGAAAACAGTGACTATTCCATCAGTCACCGAAGCATTCTCCCCACTATGCTTACCATTTTGGGGTGAGTTATGAAGAAGCAGATTGAATCAAATGGGCAACTGCAGGTGTTGAAGGAGATGTAACTCCTTAAAAGGATTTTTATCATCATTTTATTTACTAATGCAAAGATTTCTTCTTCTTTTGCAAATAGACCTAAAGAGATCTGGGGTCTTTGTAGTCTTGAGGGAAGTTGACTGTTTTTGGCTTAAGTGGCAAGGATTTGGTAGCTGGGGGGCTACAGGACTGTCTTCTTTGAGAAGTTGCTAGAAGCTTCCCCCATATCTGATAGAGCCAATGCCAGGTGGCTGCAAGATGTACCTGCCGCTGGCCAAGCCTGAACCAGTTAGCAATGGTGGTGGTACCTCTGTGATGAACATATTTAAACAGGGAAAAATGCTGCTGTGTGATAGTGAAGAGGACAGAAGTGAGAATATGTGAAAGCAATAACTCTGCAGACACCAAGGTCATTGGAGAAGGAGGGGGAGGAGGTGCTTTAGGTGCTGGACCAGAGGTTTCTCTGCAGCCATGGAGACCACAGGGAAGCAAAGATACACCTGCAGCTCTGGGATGACCCCATGCTGGAGTGAGTGAGTGGATGACAGAGGAAGGCTGTGACCATGTGAGAAACCCATGCTGGAGCAAGCTTCTGGCAGGACCTGGGAACCTGTGGAGAGAGAAGCCCATGCTGGAGCAGGTTTGCTGTCAGGACTTGTGACCCTGCAGGGGACCCATGCTGAGCAGCCTGTTCCTGAAGGGCTGCACCCTGTGAAAGAGACCCACGCTGGAGCAATTCATGGCAAACTGCAGCCCATGGCAAGTATACATGTGGGAGAAGTTCATGAAGGACTGTCTCCTGTGGGAAGGACTTCACTCTGGAGGAAGGGAAGAATGTGAGGAGTTCTCCTCCTGAGAGGAAGGTGCAACAGAAACAACATGGGATGAGCTGACCGCAAGCTGCATTCCCTTTGCCATTGATAGAGAGGAGGTAGAGAATTCACGAGTAAAGTTAAGGCTGGGAAGAAGGAAGGGGTGGGGCAAAGGTGTTTTAAAGTATAGTTTTTATTTCTCATTATCCTACTCAGATTTGATCAGTAATAGAGTAAACTAATTTCCCCAGGTCCAGTCTGTTTTGCCCATGATAGTAATTGGTGTGTGACCTCCTGTTCTTATCTTGGCCCACAAACTTTTAATTATATTTTCTCTCCTCTGTTCAGCTCAGGAGGGGGAATATTAGAAGAGCTTTACTGGGCACCTTTTGTCTACCAAGGTCAGCCCACCAGTCCATGAGGCAACTGAGACAGTTACATGCATCTTCAACTATCTCTCAGTCCCATTTGCATAACTATCTCAATGCTTAGGAAGCTGTCATCCAAAATAGAGATACAAGTTGGTTATAGACACCCCTGGACACAGTGCTGGAGTGCAGATATTTCTGAGATTTGCTGAGTCTTCATCTCAGTTCAGGTGGAACTCACGATCTGCATCTTAAAGCACAGTTTTAACCTAGTAAACATACATATGTAAAAATCCACAAGTCAGAACTACAGCTCTTTAAAGAATATCTGCCATATTCAGTCAAAGATCGCTTTTTTGACTTTATCCTCACTTAAACATACATAGTTGAGATCCTTTAATGTTATCTTTCTTCATGGGAAAATAAGCCAGGAAAGATAAGAAACAAATGGTAGAATTTAACAACTGAAATCCCGAACTATCCTACTGTAAAACTTTTTTTAATGGATCCTGAGGAATTCAGTCCCCTCTGGATCAAAGTACAATGTGTCACATGTGATTAGGGTTCACCAGTGTAGGCTTTTTGGAAACATGGTCTGCAGTATAACTGTGAAAATGCAGTTTATAATAAGAAAAATGTTTTCATAAAATTTCCAAAAAAGACAGTACATTAGGCATATGAGTTAAAAAAAAAAAAAAAAAGAATTAGGCAGTATTTGTTGATCCATGTTCTCTGGACAGTCTAATAGAACCAAAGAATACAGAGGTTACCTTCTCTGATCAATGCTTCTCTCCATTTTCCTGCTGTGCTCCTGTGTTTTCCACTGTGCACATCTCTACCAAACTTTGACTTTTATCTCCATTTTCCAGTCCCACTTGGTTTATCCCTTTCTCCCTGGGGTCAACTCTTGATCTACTGCTTTTAGTATGATGTTTTTGTCTCTTGCAATCTCTTGACTCCCCAAGCTCTGTTCCATTTGAATTACAGGGTTATTCTTTCCTGAAATCTGAAGGTTATGGACTCCTGTCCTAGCTGGAAACTGTTTCAAGGTCTAGCCAGAAATGACAGCATTTTTTGTAATAGTTATCAGTATTTTGTGAAAACAGTGAAGTAGTTAATATATCTTTAAAAGTATAAAAGTATAATTAAAACTCCTATTTTTACCCAAGAAATTTTTTATTCTAGATCTTAATTCTGAAGCTTTTCCATAGTTCTGATTAAATTCATCTAATAGAACAAAATATTTAGAAATTTGTATAATTAACTGTTAACTTTGTATCTTTGTACCACACCCTTCCCCCTTTTTTCCTCATTATAACAGAAAACTGCCAAAATAGCAAACACTTGCTACTGACCTATTAACCTTATAGCTTGGTAAGAAGTCTTGATATTCCCCTTTCAGTGCAGGATGGTGTGCAGACTTTTACGTGTAATAGTATGTATTAATTAAATGCATCAGCCTTTTCTCAAAATTTGACTTTTGGAAATAGTTTTGCAAAGTGTTAGTCTTGTGTAAGCAGGGAGCAGGCAAGAGCAGGATTAATTTTTTTTTAATATCTTTCACACTGCACATTTAATCTGCATGTAAATTAGGGTAGATTATATTATATTTTTGGAAGTTATATGATTCCAATTATTGGCCCTCTGTTTCACCATTATCTTAACCTAAGTCATGCTTCGTTGCACATGCATGTTTGGTGAGCAGACTGTGTGGTCAGCAAGATTTATCAGAGAAAGCTTATACAAGAATATACTTTATTCTGTGAATATCTTGTGACATGCTGCTACTGCTATATCCAAGTATACATACTAGACCTGAATTTCAAAGCACCTATTGGTCTGCTGTATAATGTGTGCAATGCAGTTGATGTGGTTTATATAAAACTTTGTGCTGTCCATACATTAATGGATTTATGTACCTAAAGTGAGTCTTATCATTAATTTATGCCTGTGGATCAAAACCTGAGGTTGCAAACTGAGACTCGTCTGCTGCATGTTGACATCGAGGCATTTTGACTTCTTTTACTTACCCAGACTTGGACAATTAGAGAAGTTGGGGTCAGCTGTCTCACTTTGTCCACTCCCAGCTTCTTGTGATCCCTCAACCCACTTGCTGGCGGCTCAGGGTGAGAAGCAGAACAGGCCTTGATGCTATGCAAGCACTGCTCAGCAATAGCTGAAAACATCTCAACACTGTTTTCAGCACAAATCCAATACATATCTCCATACCAGGTACTATGAAGAAAAATTAACTCTATCCCAGCCAAACCCACAGTAGTGTTCAGAAGGCAATATTCAATTTCTCTGCCATTACTGAGAAGTCATACTGAGCTCTGACGGCTTTAAAGACTTCAAATCAGTATCTCCTTTCTCTCTTCATATTAAACTGCACTCACTGCTGTGCGTAGAGAGAAATTTTACAGCCTAGTGGTTAGAGTATTCACCTGGGAGGGGAAGCAGGGGGATCCATTTGTTGTGTAAAGGGCTGTTTATTAAGTGGCCAAGGGAAACAAAAAAACAAAGAAGGAAAGAGGAGACAAAATGAAAGAGATAATAAACAGAAAAAGAGCTCACAATGAAAGGAGAATATGATTCAGCAACTTCTGTCGAATTTGTTACTTTTTGGCAATTTACTGTGAAAAGGCAGATTCGAAGAAATTTGTGACTGTGAATGCAGCCTCTTCCTATTTTCCACTAGCATTATAAATTTCTTGTAACGTCCACTGGTCTTAAATATGCATTCTTCCTTCTCTAATCCGTTCCAGTTTAGAGAGGAGCTGGATCAATAATCTTCGTAAATAGAAAAAAATACCTAGGCAGAGAATAGGTTTTTGCAAGGTTTCCTCTGAGTTGTCGAAGCTGGCCAGTTTTAGAACGTGGTCGTGGCTTCGGGGCTTTAGTGAGAAGCTCAGATAAAACACCACTATGTCTATGAAGTGTTGTTAACCTGAGGAAAGAGCATGGTGGTGGCAATTAAAGTGCCTGGTATTGTTGGCTTTGGTTTGATACAAGCACATTTGAAATGTACTATCCTTATCTAAAAAATGTCTTGGTTATGACATACTAATTTCCAGTACGCTGAGATTATTTACATCATTTTAAACAACATCAAGGTAAATACTTAAGATTTTAAAATAAATTGCAACATGTATCAAATCTGGTGGTAAGATGAGTGCCAGAATGATCAATAATGGCACGACGAAAGGACATTTATCCTACTGTTCTACATATGGAGAGATCTGCAAGCACCACAAAACGAACTGTTTGCTTTATCTTCTGGTGCTGTTAAAGGAAACTGAAACCCTGCATAAAACTGGGCTTGTCCCTTGGCAGTGATCCCAGTTACATAGGCATGTCATTTATCAGTGTGCCAGTAACATCATTTCTGTGGTATATTTTTCCTCCTAGAATTTTGCACTGATAAAAGACTTCTTTAACCAATAGTCTTACTTACAGTTATATCAATAGAGCAAAACCGCCTCTGCTTTATTTCCCATTTCTTGCTTTGTACAGCTGGGAATACTAGAACAGATCATGATCAATTAACCATTTTCTTGGATGAGTTAAACTTGTTTGTTAAAGGATAAACTACTAAGTATATATTATGTACACTGAGAGCAAAATGTAGTTTCTGATTTTGTATAGACTGTTACGTGATGTCTTCGGAGAAGACTCAGCTGTAACTCCTGATTCACAGCTGGACACAAAGTTCCTTAAAAGGAGATCTTTGTTTCAGCTTTGACCAGCAGATGGGCCTAGTTAAAAGTCAATTTAGAATCCATATTCTTACTTCGTTTCACCGTGGTCAATATTCTATTGTTAATTATAATTAAATATAAATATGAGCATTCTAGGACTTGATTTAGACCTACAGGTTTGTTTTGATTTTGTTTGGGTGTTTTTTTAACAGTTTTTTTTCTTAGTGAAGACAATAAAGGCTTTTTGTCATTCCACTTCTTCACTGAAACTGATTAAGAAAATGAGATACAACAAATCCATTTAGCATTATGTTGAAAAAGCATCTCTGTTTTTAATATTAACCACATTTTTACTGGTAAGTTTTTCTGGCAAATCTCTGAAAGTTTCAGCTTGCAACTTATCCAGATCACTTCAATCTATAACACTGGCTTTGCGGTCTTGCAAGAACATCTGCTTTGATTTCCAGTGCTATCTTTTTCAGTCCTAGAACACTCTAGTATTTCAGGAGACTTTTTTTCAGAATGTTAAAGGCCTTAGTTTCAACTCTAAAACTAAATTAATCTCAGAAGGAAGTACCTCAGAGTAATGTTTCTTGTGCTAGTGTTTCCACTGAATAAATTCAGTGTAAATTGCTGGATGTCTATGCCACAGTTACTTTTCTATTGCTTCAGTGAAGCCTGATAATACAGGAATGTCGTGCACTACACCTCTTACTGTGCTGTTATTAAGACATAGTTTGTGTATATACACCTATATGTCATAGAGTATTAATTAACTGTTAATTAGTGAATATTACTGTGTCTAGTAGCATCCTGCTGATGGTAAATGGAAGTATTTGGCAGAAGTATTGGTCTTAATCTAAAGCTTTAAAATTATTTTACCATTTTCAAAATGAAACACCTGAAAAAACCAGATGTATTGCAACCAGATGGTGACTATGAGGTAGACAAAGGACTGGTTAGACATCTGTTCCTTAAATTGACTCGTCTTTCTAAACATAAGTGCTTATAATGGCATTGTGTACACCTGCACAATGGAAACCAAAACAGGTATGAAATAACTCAGGTTATCACTAAAAATTTGAACAGGTGTTCCAGTGGGAAGATAGTTCACTAGCTGCTGGCTTCTGTTCTCACAAGCTTCGTAGGTTAGCAGAAACCCAAAATCCCTCCTGATTACCTGGTGCTCGACATCAGTTTGGAATCACTATTCCTTAAACATGATATTTTTTACTTCAGATAATTTAAATATATTCATTTCTTTGTCCATGTATGTGCTTCACTGTGCTGGCTAAGCCTTTACTATCTGAAACACATCTCTTGTATACTAACACAGATACCATCCTATCATTGATATTTTTGTAACTCAACCTTCTATCAAATTGTCTACCAAAATAAATTTGTCACTTTTTCTATACACATTCCAACCTAAAAGACAATTATATCTTTATTTCATAGCTGATAGCAGCTTGATGTGTAGTGCCCTAAAATCTTGAAAGTATTTAGGGATAAAAAGGAAGTTCGTATATGCATTATTTCACTTGTACATTTATTAACAATACTTCTAATTAAGTAGACCTTAAAGTGCCTTTGCCACACTTGCATTGTTAGATACTGTGATCATAAAATGATTTTTTTTCTTAGTACAACTGACATGAAAAAGAAATACTTTATGTTGTTTTCAGTTGCTTTGGTTTCTTCTAAATAGTTTTTCCTCTTATTTTTTGTTTCTCTCTGGGTATGTTAATTTTTAAACAAAAATACTGTTTTGAAAACAAAAGTGGATTAGGAATCCCCTGCTCATCCTCCCACCAAAGTATAGGAACAAACCTTTCTGGCACACTCAGAAAAATGTGGACATAACCATAAGTATTTGTCAATGTTTCCTAGAGCTTATGAAGAGCTTGGCTCTTGAGAATTCTTTTCTATGGATATATATATTTTTTTAGTATCTTCCAAGCTCTAATTCCAAGAGTCTATGCGAAACAGAAATGTCTTTTCAGTTAGTATCAAATACTACAAATGTTATTGGGAGTCGATGATTGTGTAAAGTTTTATGATAAATATTAACACTTCTTTAATGTAAAGCACTCATTTAGCAATTAGATAGTTTTCAAATATACTCATAAGCTGTTATTACTTACTGACATATTTAAAAAGGGAGTCATTGTGACATCATGTATTTGCGGTTTCCTACTCATAGTGCACATAGGTTTGTCCCAAAATATCACAGTTCACTTTTCACTTTCTAGTCAGGAAAAAAAAAACCCCAAAGGGATAAATAAAATGGAAATAAGAAGTAACATTTTTTTTCCTTGAATCTACAAAATTTTCAGAATGTGCGTGAAAATTGCTGAACTCGTGAATAATTACAAAAAACCCAGCCCTCCATGAATTGCATTAATTTGGCATTTTTATAATTCCAAGGTTTTCTAAATAGTCCTTGGGCTGATTTACCTGCTCGTGATAGTTGTGTGGATATCTTAATGCACCTGATGAATCTTTGTTAATATCAAAAATGTATTAAAAATTATTTATGTAAATCATTGACCTTTTCCATTGCTTTTAATTGTGCTCTGCTGCTCATGTATTAAATATCTTTTGCATTATGTGTCTTTTGTTGAGGTTAGTGTTTATTTATCTGACTAACTTCAAGGGTGGATGGGTAAAATGAAAAAGAAAGGTGGGATCGTGTTTTCGTCTTCTGTCTCTCTCTCTCTCTCACTCTCCCCCTCTTTTCTAAACAAGCTAAGAGTTTTTATAATTCATCACCTGGCTGACAGATGAGTTCTGCTGGAGAATATTAGAAAATGTCTCAAATCTCATATATATGCTAATGGTATGCTGAGACTGGTTGGTGGTATGCCGGAGTTTTTAATCTGTCTCGACCAGTGTGGAAAGTGGAGGAGACAAGTCATTGCACTCGACAATTTATGATCAAACAACTGAATTGTAAAGGAAGAAGGACATGCAGAAAAGGAGAGTAATTTTCTGATTTAACAGCGTTGTTACTACAAATAAAGAAATCTTGATTTTGACTGCACTCGACATTAAATGAGTTTCCTGTGCCCTGCTCTGAATTTTTCATTTTCAGATTTGTATAAAGCACCCTGCTTAGATACAAGTGACAGATAAGGAGACGATTGCATATGGAAATCAAATGTGTATAATAAAGCCATCTTCTGTTTATTAAATAAACACATGTAGATGACTTCCGTGGAGAATGCACTGATAATTCTTCATTGTGTTCCAGTTTTTTTGCAAGTCACAAAGAATCTTATTTAACAGCCATGAATGACTAGATGCAAGCTTTTCTGTTTATTACAACAAACCAGGAAGTCTAATATATGGCATTTATAAACATTTTGGTTCTTTAGTCCAAGTTTTAGCTGTAACAATGCAATGTATTAGTGTTCATGCTATTAGAGTTCTTGACACTGCATCAGGGCCTTAGTATTTTCTGAATATTGTGCTTTTATGGTAGAAAGAGTAAAGGTTAGCCAGATAATATATACAGCATTGGGAAATGAAACTCTGGGAGAAGTGAAGTACATAGCACTTTGGTCTTCAGATTTAAAAAAAAAAAATTGTGATGTTATATAACCAATTAAGAAAATACCATGGTGTCTGCAGTCAGCTTGGCGGTGATTTCTGATGCAGGGAGTTAAGACTTGACTTCAGATGTAAAAACCTGTTCTTTGAGGGATGTATTTCCAGTTCTATTTTTCACTTTTGATTTTTTGCCGATATGGCCTTCCTATAAATTATTGTAATATACTGCAGTGTTGGGTAACATCGTGAATACACATTGCTTTTTCCTGAAACGGTTGTTTATATCACAACTGAAGTTCTTGTAGGCATTTTAAGTAAAGCAAGAGATGTTTTTTCACCCTCTGTCTCTGGAGAGTTAAATTCAAATTCAGATTTTGGTTCACATTTTTATTTTGAGCATAAAATAGGTTAAAAGGGAATCAGTAACCTCTAGACATTAATGAATTACATTTAGTGAAAATTATTGGCTGTGTTAGAGGAGATGTACAGTCAGTTGCTGACTATCTGGGATGAGAGGGCCATTATGTTGTTTTTAGCCGTGCTCTGTATTCATTGATATCCACAGCTACATTAGGATGGGTTTAGAGTTTCAGCATTTTTTTGTCTCAAATTCTCAGCAGTGTGTCACCCTGTACTTCTGCTCTTGCTTGAGCTCTGCTTTGAAGTTTTACTTTTAAAAAAAGAAAAAACCGACAAAGCACCAAATGAGCACCTCAAAAGCAAAACATGCCCACCTCCTCCCAAGCATTCACTGTTGAATGAGAGGGAATTTGTGAAATACCAGTTCAAGCTTCCAACGCACCAGGCAGCCTCTCTGCTTGGGGTAACTGTAATGTGATCTTTGGCATAAGTGCATCAGAAAATCCACATGGATTTCTTGCTATGATTGGAAGTGATTGCTGTGCATGGAAGTGCACAACCAGTTCAAACAAGACTAGATAAGCTGTGTTGCAAAGCCATATGGCTTAGTTTAAACAGCACGAAGAGGAAGTCTTTGATCATGGCCTTTGATCATAGTTAACCCTAAATGAAGTGGTGGGCTAACATAGGTAAAAAGGTGTCAGAATCAAAGAAACTAGAGACTGGCAAGAGTCTAGTAAAAGAAGGTCTTTTGGAGAGGACTGTGGCATGGAGTGGGTTTGTTTGATTTTAAATCTAAGGTAAGGAAGAAAAACTGTGGCAACTTGGGCACCAGTGGAGAAGGCCAAAATATGGCAGAAACTATAAAGATGACTGCATGCAGAAGCTGTAAGGTATATGTTATCCTTCAGTGAGTTTCTGACAGAATTTACATATGCATGAAGGGTCATCTCATAATGTTCAGGGTAAAAAAAAAAAAAGGTGTGTGAGCCTGAAATGCATCAAGAAATGAGGGTAGAATACAGAAATGCGTTTGAAGATGACAGACGAGATAAAAGAGCATGCATATAACTGGTGTTGCAGATGGGTTGATTGGCAGATCCCCAGATGAAAAGGAGACCTCTAAAAGTATGTGAAAATGATGACAAGGCAGAGGAAAATGCCAATATGGGAAGGAAATCTGTGGAAGGAGTTTGTTCTGTGGAAGAAGTGATGAGGTGCCACAGCTAGAGACAGAATATTGAGCAGCAGGAAAGAAGAGATTGAGTAAATGGTAACAGCAGGGGCTAGCGGCTCAAGGAGAAAAGAGAACAGATTAGGCAGAAAGCAAAAAAAAATCAACACCAGGGTTTCACAGGAACCTCAGATTGCTCTGAAAGATGATAAGAAACACTAAGACTGACCATCAGAGTGGATCTAGGAACTAGTCTGGTGCAAAGTCTGTCCAAGCATAATTCTGTGAGGGGTTGGCGTGAGTGCAAAAGTCACTCTGAAGAGGCTGCTGTCATTCTGCCATTTTCCTGTAAGAATAAGAATCTTTCTTGAGCCTTTGGAAGAGGGTTGTGCTAGATAGGGGAAGATCTTTCTTGGAATTCTTTTGTTTTCTAGACCTAGCGGGAAAACATATGGGAAGCTAATGGGTATCATTAGGATTAGTGAAACACTAATGCAAATTCTGGATGCTTGGCTGATTAAGTACCTGGCAAAGTAGCCTTCTTGGATTTCTTGCTGACCGATACGAGAATAGACAGTAAAGAAAAAGTAAATACTATGAGGATAATAGTGAAGTGGGTAGTTAAAAATAGGAGTGCTTAATTTGGATAGCGAGATTCAACTGGAAACTGCCTCAATAATTCATAGGAACTGTACAACAAAGCAGAGGAAGTCAAACAAAGAGTCAGATGTGAAACAACACTATAAAAAAAAGCAAAATGGAATAGCTGTTATCACTAGAAAAGAGATATGGAAGGAGCTTAACTATTCAGGAACTGGTCTGTTACATTTTGTCACGTAATGGCCTCTAAAGAAGCAGGAGGGAGGGAGTAAGTTAGCTGCAATCTGAATGGTAATTTCTTTTGGGAAATTATTCTGTTACCTTTTTGCTGTGAACATGCTGGAAATCAGGAACTGAACTCCAATGTCTCAGACTAATAAAAATCTCTTGTTGTCCCTCCAGTGAATGAGGTCTTCTAAAGATTCTTTTTTTTTTTTTTTTTTTTTTGCTTCTGCAGTACAGCATAAAGCACAAATGTTGCCACTAATGGTAACACCTAAATGCAAAGTAGACTTCTTTAGTAAGTAGTCATTGAGCTAGCAAAGGACAATGTTACCTTTGGTTTTAGACAGAAGAGAGTTTAGCAAGATAGCACACTATCTCCTGCTTTCCTCCATCCTCGTCCCGTTCTATTTGATGTTCTGCTTATTGTTGGTGCAGCCCAGGATTTAGGACCCTGGCAACACCTCACTGTGAACTGCAGGACACTTTCTTTTTATCCTGGTTGTGGAAGAGTATTTCTAAAAGGTGTTTAAGGTGCATTTTAGGAGTAAGGAAGGCTCAATCCACATACTCTAGTATAAAATTCATGGGAACAAGCATACAACGGTATTTTATCAGTAATATACTTCTAAATGTGAGACCTACAAGTTGGATTTTTGAAGCTGCTTGACAATTGCACAAGTACGTTAGGCACAAGGTGAAGTGGAATCTAGGTACTTTTAAAAGTCTCATCCACGGTATTTTAGAAAGTGTCTTATAGTTTTAATTTACAATTTCTCCAAAATGATTGTTTAAAAAAATGTATTAACATTAAAAAAGCAAAATAGACACAGAAATTCCAAAACAAAGAACAAAGACACACTTTGAATATAAAAGCATTAATTAATAGGCACTGCTTTTCCCCCCTATGTTCACACAAGAGCTGTCTCTACCACTGTGCTTGACTGCCTTTTTATTCTGTAATGACAACACTATGAATAAATAAAAGTGAAAGTGTGAAGCAGCTTAAGAGTTGAAATGTGCCTTTAGGAGGGCATAACAAAACTTTATGGACCCTCTCTGACTGTGAACAAGGCCTCATGTGGCTCCTGCCAGCAGATGGCACTCTTTATATTAAGTAGCTTTCACGGGAAATTTTTGTTCCTTCTCTTTGTTTATTAAGTATGGGGAGGTACTATCCCACCTAATGCTTCTTCCTGAAGTGGTAAGTTGATCAACACAAAACTTCACTGTCTTTAGGATGATGTGTGTGAATTGGCATTTCTATATACATGCCTTTTTCAAGATGTGAGGAAAATTAGGAGAAGAAATTCGAGTTTGCACTTCTGACTGTTGGAAAGTTAAGGTGAAGGAGCAGGTTTTTGGGAATGTTTTGCAACTCCTCTGTGTTTCTAGTGGTTAGGCATTTCCAGGCTGAACACTGGATCCTTCTTAATGATGTTTAGCCAGTTAATCCTGGATGTTTGCAGTCTAGCATTGGATGCCTTTTCCAGTTCCAACAGACAAGATATGAGAGGAGATAAATGCACAGATATCCTTGGTATAATGGAACAGGGAAGACTAGGAAGGGAGGAGAAGGACTTCAAATAATGCTAGTCTGATCCTGTAGGAGAAGTTCAGGTCTAATGAAAGAAGCTGCCTGTGAGCCAGCACTATGTGTCATCCATCTCCTGTGGTGGGGCTGGGAAGCCCCTTTGCAACACCAGTGTGCAGTGATGGCAAGGAGACATCTCACCTTGTCTGAGCCAGGGAAGCATTGCCTGCACAGGGAAAGCACCAGAAGCACAGCACCACTCCACCAGCAAAGAGCTGCTTTTCCTCAGATGCCTCCCAACTCCCTACAGAGCTGCCTCCTCCAGCACTGATAGTCCCAGTCGCAGCTGAAAGTAGCATATGCTTACAAAGGGGTTTTAGCAGTGGAAAGTAATGTATATTCAATCTGTGAAGAGTACTAAAAAAATCTTGTGTTTTGCAAGTGAAGAGGAAGAAGAAAAACAGGTTCCTATAACACGTAAAAACTTCTGTAGCTAATTATGTGCAAGGTTACTGATGGACACAAGACACACAGCCCCTGGGGGAAAATAGAAAGTCTCCAATTTTTCCAGCTACAGCATAGACTTCAGCTGTAGTAGAGCCTCCTTTTCTGAGAAAGTAAGTGGAAATAGCTTCTTCTGAGTTGGAAAGATACTCTTGATTACTTGCTGTGCTCATAGATAATCAAGGACACAGTGGAAATACCACATAGCATGTGAGCGGCTTTGATTTATCCCAGGAAACCTCTCTCAACCTCAGAATGTGCTATAAACAGCTGCTTCACAAATATCAGACAGAAAAACCTCTTCAATTTTTATCTCTTAGTTCATAAAAAAAAAAAAGGAAAAAATGTTTATTGGATGTTGCACAACTGTATCATTTCCAGTCCTTGAATGAAATTAGGACATGAAACAAAAATGACTCCAAATAACATTGTTTTTTTTGGGTGCGGTCTTTAACAAGGTTTCGATTACTAACTCAAACCTGTTAAAAATATTTGCACCATTAATCACGTTATGTGCTGCATTATTTAGTATTCTGGGTTATAACTGTTCTATTTCTCTCCTCTTGCATGGAATTATCTATCTCTGCCCTCTAGAAACTCCTTAGTTTTTCATTATTATACCTTTTTACGTCACCATATAGATGTTTACAGATACTGCTTCAACTTTCATATTCTTAACTTTCCTCAGTTTCCTAGTTCCGACAGCATCCAGCCTTGGTAAAAGTAATTTCTGGATACTTCTGTAACAGTTATTCTCTTGATCAAAAGCTTCAAAATAAAAAGTTACTACATCTAATCCCTCTTTTCTTCTAACTGTACTTGTTATTTTTTCTCTCTGACTTATTTTTCTCTCAAGGAATTACTCTGTTGGGTTCTGGTCTGTATTTACTACTATGGATGACAAACTATTTAAATTGGGAAGATAAAACCTAAAACTGCTGTGTTCAAATGCCTTCTCTACTTCTTGCTTCTCAGGTTTTCTTCCTATATATAGTGCTGCTTGTTTTCCTTCCTGTTGAACATCTTTGAATCCCCTTGATGCCCTTTGCTACACAACTTTTATTCAGTCACTTGAGACTTCTTAAATTGCTTATTAGAATCCTTCTATCAACACTTACTTTATTGCCTTAAATCTACCAAAAATGCTGTCACATCAAAATAAGCTGTTTCACTTACACTTCTACTTCTGCACAGTCACCTCCAAACCCTTATATTGACACATTTCCTCTTTACCAAATACAAACCTCCTCTGGCTTGCTGCTTGTTTCTTTCCCTTCATTTCTTTTGGCTGACCTCCCAGGCACCTTCTTGAGAATGAAGCCTTGCAACTAAGCATTTAACTTCTGTTTTTCATCTGTTGCTCATTCTGGGACTTTTTCTCGTGTCTACCCTCCATGGCCACATTCACAGCCCAGGTGAGGTACCGCAAAGCTGTGCACTTAAGTGGCGCTAATACAGGGTACCACAACCCCTTAACTGACTGCAAACCTGCATTGATTTCCTTGCTTGCTCTTGTTTGAATGGGTTTGTAGCTGTTTGGTGTTTTTTTTAATGTTTCAGAATAGACTTTAGTATTCAGATGAAAATTGAAGGAGTTAAGTCTTTTATTTTGCTACAATATAACAACGTGGAAAGAAAAAAAAAAGAATGAGAATTTCTATGAGTCTCTACCTTCTATAAATAGATAAAGGTATAAATATTCATCCTTGAAGTATTTTTGCTGTCATCTTGGAGGCTCTTTGGTGTAGCAGTCACTGAGATCCATGGCAAAAGAGAGACAGATAATTCCATGAAAATTCTTATGAAAACTTTAGCAATTATTCATACTTCTGAAGAAATCTCTGTCGGTAATTAAATGACTGAATTAATAATTACCAATATGTATGAAAAAAAAAGTTTGCTAGGTTTCAGCCTTAAATAATTTAGATGCATATATCATTTATCTGAACATTCTTTTAATGTTTTTGGGAAAAGGAGGGGAAATAAGGCCATTTTTCCAGTGAATGTCATTTACTGTTGTTTTAATGCCGTTGAACTATTTTCATAACAATGTATTCACCGTTCCCAGTTGCTTTTGGTGTGCTGTTCAGAGTCTTCATACCTCTCCTGAGCACAACTCATCACCCGTTATCAGTATTTTGTTTCATTAAATGTTTGATTTATTGTATGCTGATGTGACGTGAACAATGCAGTCTAATTAGTAGATCTTTCTTATTACAAGCTGATCGTTTGAAAGAGTGGCATATGGGAAGGGGACAAAAAGCTTCATAGTATTCTGCAAAGGAGATGAAACCTCTTGACATGCACTTAGTTTTTGCCCACAGTGTTTTCAGATTGCAAAGACGTAACTGCAAACGCTTTACCTTGTATTTTGAAGCTTGATGAGTGTAGGGATAACATCCATCTTGTACAGATAACAGCAGCATTTTAAGCAGTGCAGCATGGACTTCAGCACCAAATACAAGGCAAAAGCATTGTCGTGCTTTAACCCAAGAGACACCTAAGCACCACACATCTGCTAGCTCATTTCACCTGCTCAGTGGGATGGGGGAAAGAATTGGAAAAAGCAAAGTAAATTTTATGGGTTGAGATACACAGAGAAGAGGAAGGAAAAACATGAAACATGGTAATAGTAATAATAGTGCTAGAACATACCAAAAAAGTGATGCACAATGCAGTTGCTCACCACCTGCTGACCAATGCCCAGCCAGTTCCTTAGCAGTGGCACATGGACAGCTTTCCCTTTAGTTTATGAGCATGACAGCAAATGGTATGGGATGTCCATTTGGTCAGTTGGGGTCAGCTGTCCTGGCTGTGTCCTGTCCCAGCTTCTTGTGCCCTCCCAGGCCACTCACTGGTGGGGTGATGTGAGAAACTGAAAAGTCCTTGATTTAGTGTAAGCACTGCTTGGCAAAAACTGAAGCATCATTGTGTTATCAACATTATTCTCACACTAAATCCAAAACACAGCACTGCATCGGTTACTAGGAAGAAAATTATTCCAGCTAAAACCAGGGCAAGTATTTATCGAGATTCTAAACTGGGATGGGGATGGTGTGGTTAGCAGTATAAGGTGCTGGTTATGGTTAGTGATCCATAATATTTGAGTCAAATCAAAGATCTGTCTAACCTTTCTTGAGCAGTGGAAAAAAACTAGAACTTTTATTAAAGAGGAGAAAAAACATACAGTGATACTTCTCTTGACTTAACCTGTGATCTTCTACCATTCACAGGTTTAACTCATTTATGATCCAGTCATTACATCCAGAGAATCATGTGTTGTAAGTCATGGATTTAATAAATACATCCCCCATTTCCTCCATTAACTTCCAGGATTTATTTGTGCATTGCATAAAAAAAAAAAAAAATAAAAAAGTTCAATTTGTTTCAGACTTTCTATGTAATTATTGGTTTTTATATTCCTAGTTCTTTTGTCAGAAGTAATGCTGAATCATGGTTCCCTAGTTACCATGCCCATGACAGTCGTTATTTTACAGATCTCCATTACGTCCTTCTTCAGTAGCTTCTTTGGCAAGGCAAGAATCCTGGTCTACTTTCCTTACCCTTCATTATTTTTTTTCCTTTTTTTTTTTTTTTTTTTTTTTTGCTTTTCAATGTTTGGAGTGTTTTGAGATAAGGTCAGTTTCCAAAAATAAGATGGCTAGAGTCACAGGAGTATTCAGGGTAAGAACTAACAAAAAAATTAATGGTAGCATAACGAGGCTATGTTGTTTTACTGATTTTCCTTAATAATTCCTAATAGATATTTTGGGTTTTTGCCTGCCATAGAACAGTGAACTGATGTTTTCAGAGACTCTAAGCTCTCTTTGCAAGTGTAGTAGATAATATAGAGTCCAAAACTGAGAAGTTAAGAATATTTTGTATGTATGCCCTCGTTTTTTGTTGCCTCAGTATTTTCCTTCTTTTCATCATATTTTTTTGAGTGTGCTGAAGGGCACAGATGCCGGTGTAGAGTCTTGGGGCATACCTCGGTAACCTCATTTCACAGTCTTTATTTTCTACCTTTATATATCCCTGTGTCTTCCCTTTTATCCCATAACAGGTTGATTTCTTTAGAGACCAATGGTAAGGAACCCTGGATGAGACACCTAGAAATTCAAGTACATTGTATCATTTGTCTCCAGCTTACTCATATAATTGCTAATTCTTTCAAAAGCTTCAAGCAGAACTTTAAGGCATGGCTTTCTTATAAAAGCTGCATGAATTCTTCTCTAGTTTATAATTAGGTTTCATTACAGTTTTTAACAAATTGCCAATGCTTACTGTTTGCAGTTCTCTATTACATCCTTAAAAACAAGGATATTTTGTGTTTTCCAAATTTACATAGTCTAAGTGCCTCCAGAAATAGTTCAGTTACTGAGTACCTGAGTTCCTTTAAGGATCTTGCATAAATGCTACGTGGTTCTGCATTTACTGTTTTTACTGCCCTCTGGAAGGGTCCTTGCTATTAATATTTTATGAAAAGAAGTTTTATCTTTAGTTGTCTTCTTCAAGGAAGTTACTCCTCAGTGGACACCTTATTATGTAGCTAACATAAAATTAGTTGTCCTGTGTTACCAAGACTCATAACCTAAGTCATAAACACGCTCTGTTTCTGCATTCTGTTCTAAAAAGTTGGTATTTCCTTAGTCAAAGTGCTAAAACTGAGTAACTGTAGAATATTAGTACAAAATCTAAATTCACTTCCAGGTGTGACATTTTTCAATTCTTCACTTACTCTAGAGTTCTAATTTCTGAAAAAAAAGAGGTAACTTTCCTCATATGCTTCAGATTTACTGTTCACAGAACAACTTGAATCTTTTTCAGGTCCAGGAATGAGTTGTGGAAGGGGGCAACATCATTTGTGGATAGGTGGTACACAAAAATGTCCGTGGATTCCCCGGATATTTTTTGTGAAGGCAGCAAGGTGCTAGCCATCAAAATTCTTGATTTCAGCCTTACTAGTGCTGATGATTTGTGCTATAGAATCAATAGGTATGACTATTTTTTTTTTTTGTTTAGCAGAGGAAATTTAAATTAGGAACTCAGGATAAGAAAGTATGAACTTCTATTAATTTCTGCAAAAGCAACAGATGCTTCAAAGTAAGCTGATGATGTCAAGCATCATCTGAATGTGTTTTAGGTCAGTGTCTCAAGCATTTTTAATGCAACGACTCAATCTGTTGGGATATGGGGGAAAAAACTGCTCTGTTTTTCACTTAAAACCAAGTGTGTGTGAATCTGAGAACTATTATTTATCTTCTTGGCAGTTGTTTCATGGGTTGTTTTCATTTACATTGGTGGCAGTTCATAGACTAAAGGATGAAAAACATCAGTCCAGTTTATAAAAAGTGACACCATGCTGCAGCATAATTTTTTGAAATTATCACACACATGGTGTTTCTTTTCCAAGACGGGCAAAATGAGTGTGGTGCTGCCTCTTCAGATGTCAAAGTTCTCTTTTCAGATCTGCCTGGATTAATATGATACAATAATCATAGTTACAGGAAGAAATGATAGATGATGTTGTCATCTGTGCTATATCATCTCATTTGTATAATGACTCCCACTATCAGTGCAGGATTAGATGAGTGAGGTACCTCATAACCAAAGCAGAACATGGATAGCTGGGAGAATTACTGGGGAGGATGCAAACGTTGTGGACAGTTCAGATCCTGGGTGAGAGGGGAGTAAGGATCAATGCTGCTGCCCATCTTTCAGCTCTGTGTTAAAGCCTCACTAGTGTAATGTTGCCACCTCAGACGAAAGATCAAAGCAGATTACTAGAGTATGGTCAAGGATCATATAGTCTGAGGCAGTTTTCTTTCCCCACTCCATTTACATGTGCCAGATGATGCCAAAGGAGCAAAATGGCATCTGGCCCCTGTCTTAGGAGGATCCCTGTTCAGACGTGATGGCTCTTTTCTCTCTGCACCTAAGGCAGGGTGAAGTTGACAGTGACATCTGTGGTTAGTTGCTGAGAGGGGTGGTCTGCTGTTTGTTGGTTAGTTCACAGACTTTTCTTGATGTTTCCTGTGCTGCCATAAACGCAGCAGAGCTTTTGCAGAGCTCCTGCTTGCTGTTGCTTAGGGTTTCAGGGAGGCAGCACAGCAGCCACAGCTGTGCTTTTCCTCACCTTACAATGTAGTAATAGGCAATTACAGGGATAAGGGAAATCAGGGAAGGGAGATCTGTAGGGCCAAACACTCCCAGTTTGAACTGGGCCATTGTTGCCTCCTCACAGCTGTGCTCTAGGGCTGCCTCCCACCCATTTATACCACACCATCCATTTAAATTACTCCTGTATTCTAGGCAGTTAATGCTTCTTCACACAGAGAGAAATCCAAAATAGACAGTACAGTATTACTTACTCATAGATCCATATAGGAAATTTCAGAGTGCTCTGCAGATCTTTATTTATGTGTGATAATCTATATCATACATACTCACAGATATGCAAATTGCAGCTTTACATCAGAAATTCACAGGAAAGCCTCAGGCTGATGTTAATTCCATCATTTAAATAAAGAATTTCCCATTGTTACAGGGGCCTTGGAGTGCTTCTGTGCTCTTTCTATTTACATAGTGATTTTCTCAGTTGAACCAAATGTATGGTGTTACAGGCTAGTGATACTCTTACCAGTTATATATTGAATTATTCATCATTACAGGAGATTTCAACCAATACTGATTAATCGTTTCTCTTCTAAATAGCGTTTTTACTATAAAGCTTCCACTAATTCTTTTCTCTTGCCATTATATATGATTTCTATCTGTTATCTTTGTTGGTTTTCAATCTGCTATTGGAAAAGTACCAGAACTATCTAAAGGCTATTCAGTTAAACAGACTTTGGAATGATATACTGTCAAGGGCAGAGTATTGAACAAGGCAGCAAGAGAGAAAAGAAAAAACCCAGACAACATAATGATTCAGTTACAGTGATTACACTTGTAGTAAGCATTACTTTCCTAGAGAAAGGGATGGATGGCCCTCTTCCAGAATAAAAGTAGACAGTTCTTATTTCACATATCTCACAACCTTCTTCTAATGTCTCTCATGTGAAGGCATGCGATTTTTTTTTTTTTCATGTACTTTTAAAGAACAGATAGTGAAAGAGGTACGAAGGCTCTTTCATTTGTGCTTGGGTCTATCAATCCAAAATTAAGACAAAGATATGTCTATAAGATCATGTGACCTATGTCAGGGGTAACTTCTGACTTCTAGGCCAGTTGGATTGGAATACTGTTCACATCTTTGTTGTTCAAGGTGGGCACTGACTAGAGGTGAGATAAGATGGTCACGTCCTCAAGTTGTCCTCGGTGGCTGGCTCAGTATCTATTTCCTATGCCCTCGCATTTACTCACCTACAAATCTATCTAGTGTGTGCTGCTTCATACATAGCATTATGAGCACATGGACAGGCTTCAGATTAGGAAAGCATGGATAAAACATGTTGGCAGCCTTGTCTGAGAGAACATGCTGTCTTCTGAGTCTTCCAACTGCTTGCCATTTCTGCTGCCCCTGCTTCTGCTGCTTATGCTTGAGAAGGCATAGCAGCAATGTTATGCAAGTGTCCACTGCATGCATAGATGTCACCATCCTGTGGGAAGTGGTGCTTCAGAATGTAAGAATAAATTATTGTCAGAGGTATGAGCCAATATTACAGATCTGTGGTGTTAGCCAGAGGTACAGTCAGGCCTAGGAGTTCAAGTAATCATCCTTTTGTTGAGAGGAGTAGAGATGCCCACATATGAGTGTGCTTGTTTAGTATTCTGAGATAATCAGTAGCAGATCCAGCACTTGTGGATGAGACAGCAACATCTGAGGCCCTCTGCGGTCACCACCAGCCACCTGGGCCTGAAAATCCACCAGTAGATGGGCATCCAGTTTTGGATAAGGAAGTCTGCCACGGTTATGATCATGTGGAGGTCTCCAAAGCCTTTGCAGTGATTGTGTATGTTTACGTGCCCTTCCCACATGTCCTGAGCGCCTTCAGTCTTTGCAGACTGTACAGTGGCACAGGAAGGAAGAAGACTGATGACATTCATGTTATTGCATGATGTCTTAATTACTCACCATGGCTTCCATACTTGTAATGGGCATAAAGGCCACCGCTCTAATTCTGAGGCCTTGGCAGCGGTAGAGTCATTAATACGGTACTGTATTATACTATGTACATGAGTCTTTGACTTTTCACCAGAATGGAGACATTTTCCCAAAGTGGTTCCAGGGTTGATTCAATATGTGTCATGACTGGCACTTTGTGACAGACGTCCATCTGAAACGAGTGGATCCCATAGCAAATTGTCCTCTCAACTCTACTGAGTTTCCTCTCAGAAGGAAGTGGTTGTCTCATGCTCAGGTCAAATTTAAGTACACAGTAAGTGTTATACTGGAGGACAATGGGGATTCTATAGTCAACCAGGGACACACAGTGACAACGCAGACACAGACACATCCCAAGATTTGGGAAAACACCAGACTAGATTGTTTGCCCATGCCTCTAATTGTCTCTTGTGTCTACTTTCATAAAGGTGTAGATCTATCTGGCTCTATCTATGATTCTAATTTCTGTCTCTAAGCCTATTCATCAGGAAAATTTACCTCCTCAGATGATAAGAAGCTTTGTTAAAAGGCCAGGGCAGCATTTTCCTGGGATTATGAGACATCTTGTTTGACTCTTACAGGTGTGATTTATTGAGGTGCATGTTGAAATTCAGTTCTCATACATCTGTCACATACACTTCTCTATGTATGTGGGGTTTTTCCTATCATACTTCCTGTCTGTTTATTTAGTTCTCCGTATATGTAAAATACTCATAAGTGCAAGTGGTAGTCCACAGATAAAAATGAAAGCACCTTGAAAAAGGCAATATACAACTGTTGAGCCCATTGTTTTCCTCCTAAATTCTGTCTTCATCCTCCCTTGGAGATGGAAATTCTGTTAATGCAATGATATCCAAAAAAAGCAGCAGTCATACTTCATGAACTAAAACTATTGAAAAGTAACCTGTGGTGTTAAAAAATATTGCTGACTGCAAATGTAAGAAACAATAATTTACTTTTTTTTATTTGTAAATTTTATCTGATTTTTGGGAGCTGTATTTAGGACCACTCATTTTGAAGGCTCTGAAGTCAGACACTTTCTGAAAAGGTGAATATTCAATGACATAAGAATATACAAAAATAAACCTAAATAAGTATTTATGCAGGGACATTCAATTTGAATTACTGTTCTGCTTTATCATCTATATTTCATTTAATACAGGTAAGGAAAACATTTAGATTAAAATGTGTGCTCCTATTTTATGCTTCTAGAGAATGACAGTAGTAGTTTTGACTGAGAGATTTCTAAAGATGGTTTGTATAAGAACTTATTTTTTGTCTCAGAATAGCCATTCTCTTTTCTCTGAGGATTCATTTTATTAGAGCAGATTTAGAACACATCATGCATTCTGATTTTGGTCAATAAAGTTATCATGTAATTATCATCAACTAGTATTTAATAATTAATTACTACCTCTAGGGCTGTCTGTGGACAAAGTATGATATCTCATCTGAAAGCAGTGGCTGAATTTGTCAGTGAGGTATGAGGGCAGATAATCAGTGTCATCATGAATAATAGAGGTTTCATAATTTTCACTACATTTAGAAACCATTTCTTTACTTATAACACAGCCAAAGCACCAGGACTTCATTATACTTTTTGCACAGGCTCTGAAATTCAGAGTAAAAAGCTAGCTTTACACAAAGTCTTTAAAACAGAAGCAGCACAATCTGTGGGCCACTCAGGCAGAACTGACATTGGACACTATCAAATAAGGCCAGCAGTTTCTGCATTTGCAATCATCTGAGGGCTGAACTTCAGTGGAGGTAATTGCATGTCAGCAGGGACACCCTGCAATGGTCAGAGCAATCTCACTACCACATCATGCTGGCACTCGATTGGAAATTCCCAGGTAACAGCATAGCACGCAGCACTTGCACAGCAGATGAGGATAAAGCCATTTTAAATGTCTTACTTTCTACATGGACATATCCAGCAGTGAGTCTAACCCAGACTTTAACCCACAGCCGCATACTTTGGTATAGGGATGCAGTTCCTCTTGGAAGCTGGGCAAAGATGAAGGGGGTACTGTGTGAAGCTAAATGCTTTTGAGGTCTGACTGTCACACTCCCTGCTGCCACAGGCAATTCTAGGGAGAAGTGCTTGGTTCCAGCTGTCCCATAGCCTACATATCAGACACTGGTTTGAAGAGGAGATAGCAGTATAAGAAGGGCAGAAATGTAAGAAGTGCTGTGTACAGATACTGCAAATTTTACTGTTAAGTGTAAGAGGTACCTTCTTGTCTGATTTTGTGCCTGAACTTTGAACTTTATTCTCTGCAAATAAACCTCTCGGTCCTGTGGAATCTCACAGATACTGAGGAGAGAGAAAAGTAGAGGAGGCAATAGGTTGGTATATTGCTTCTAGTGTCAAGGATGAAATGGTTAGCTTTTTCAGATCTCAGGAAAAGCAAACACTGAAAGAGAAAAATACTGCTTTCATGTCTTATGTGAGTATGTCTGGGCCTCTCTGTGGACTTTGGGTAAGACAACTCAATTTACACTTATGCCAGCCTAAGGGTACTAGATAGCATTTGGTGTTCTCTATGGCATAAACTGATTTTTTAGAGGTCAAGGTATCCTGAAGAAAGAAAACATTGACCTATTCCCTTCCTTGGACTCTGAGATATAGATAGAATGGGTGCCACAAAATCAGGAGGGCAGCTAACCATGTTGCCTACCATCCTGATGGGAGATAACACAGTCACCCTTCCAAAGATTGTGAGATAAATGTGAGAGGCCTGTGAATCCTGTCAGTTATGTTTCCATAGGTGGAAAATTGATGCCGAGTGAAAGAGAATCAGAGAATCATTCCAATTGGAAAAGGTCTTTAAGGTCATCACGTTCAACTACTAATCTCAGACTGCCAAGCCCACCAGTAAACCATGTCCCTCAACACCTCATCTACGTATCTTTTAAATATCTCCAGGGATGGCGACTCCACCACCTCCTTGGGCAGCCTATTTTGGTGTTTAACAAAGTGAAAAAATTCTTCCTCATCTCCAATCCAAACCTCCCCTGGTGCAACTTGAGGGAATGTCCTTGTGTCCTGTCATTCATTACTGGAGAGATGTCAACTTCCACCTCACTACAACTCCCATTCAGATATAGAGTGATCATGTCTCCTCTCAGCTTTCTCTTCTCCAGACTAAACAGCCCCAGTTTCCTCAACTGCTCCTCATAAGACTGATTTTGCAGATCCTTCACCAGCTTCATTGCCCATCTCCAGACACGTTCCAGCACCTTAATGTCTCTCTTGTAGTGTGACTTCACCAGTGCTGACTACAGGGGAATAATCACCTTCTTGGTCCTGCTAGTCACGCTATTTCTAATATAAGCCAGGATGCCATTGGCTTTCGTGGCCACCTGGGCACACTGCTGGCTCATGTTCAGCCAGCTGTTAATTAAGAGCCCCGGGTCTTTTTCTGCTGGACAGCTTTCCAGACACTCTGCCCCAAGCCTGTAGCATTGCATGGGGTTGTTGTGGCCCAAGTGTCAAAATATATTCAGAAAGGCACAGCAGACCTCAGCCATTCTGTATTTCTGATAGTCTTAACCATCCTAGACTTTTTTTCCAAGTTGAGGTTGCATGTGTCAAAAGAGAAATGTCAATTTTCAGATTGTGGTAGCTGTGGAAGGCATTGTGCTGGTCCTGGAGGGAAGGTATAAACCTTCAAAGCAGAGGGTGTGGAATTCTAAAACTCCAATTCCACTGCTGGTTGCACCATTTCTGTGGGACAAAGCAGTGCTTTCAGTAAGTTTAACCTCCCTCACTCAAAACTTCTGTATGAGCAAGTACCCTTGCTTGGATTATGGTCATGCCTCAAACCACTGTGAGAGGTTACCGAAAATATCAATAAAGGTCCTGATGAGCATCTGCTTGATTTCCTGTCAGTTAGGGCAATTCCTAGACCAGTGTACACCATGTGTCCTAGCTCACTCCATAACAAAGGCAAGGATCGGCTTATCTGTCAAGATTGAATGGTCCTAATTTCCATGTGTGGCAGAAGAGTTCTTTATGGGAAAGAAAGATTTGTAAGTCTAGTCTGTGTTTGATCTCTCTTCTGCAAACACTGATTACTTCCATGACCTCTAAGTGAAAACATTTTAAAGTTTTCATTGTTTAGATGATCTTTAAAGTGAAATAACATGAAACACAATAATAACTAATATGCATTTCCAGTCAGAGTCTGCACCTTCCTTTGTATCTGAATAGATAAATTCTAATTGGAGTCACAAGCTTAATGATAGTCACAACAATAATAGTGACAAAATTCAAAGCAGGGAAATTGAAGAATGACAGAAAACTGTAGTAACTTGCTAGTTTCTCCATATATCAGTGGTTTGGTTCGTATTTTGGTGCCTTTCTTTCTTTTAAACTGAAAGAAGGATTTTTTTTTTTTATGAGCCATGTTTATACTTAGTTAAGAATATTTAATAATCTATCTTATTGACCTAATTGGCAATGATGGTGACTTTGAAGCCTTGAAGGTGCAGTTTGTCAAACCTTTTAATTCATGATTACATATTACAGTAGTAGAAACTTCAGACATTTATGTATTGGTTTGTTTGTTTATCTTTGTATTGATTAATAGAAGGTCCATTGATCACTCTTTGTGAAAGAAAAAAAGACTCTTGAAGAATTATTTTTCACCAAATCTTAGGTAAAGAAGATCTAGACTTATAAATAATGTTTGAGCTTTTCTTATCCAAGTTTGAAACAAATTCTGTAATCTGTGGAAGGATATAAACTACAAAACACATAACATTTCTTCAAACTCTTTTATTTGGTACAGCTTAGGAAGGTATCTTAACAGGAAACATGTACTTTATCAGCTCAGCACACTTACTAGACTGCTTCTAAGTCTAGGATCAGTAAAAGTGCCAAAAAAATTATTCTTGAAAGCAAAGAGAAATACTTCTGAATTGACCCCAGTCTCTTAAGGAAAACAGAGACAGGCTGTGATGCTCACTAAGAATATAAAAACAGTCAATAAATTAACAGAAAGCAAAGACACTCTCAAAGCTATTAGTTAAATTTTAATCTATACCATATTTTATAAATACGTGGGATCTAAGGGCTAGAAAGAGCCAGGAGATCATATATCTTTATTTCCTGAGCTCAATGATTTATGCATGACAAAAGTATATCTTGCAGGCAGACTTCCAGACAATACTTTGGATAAATTAAGTAGTGGAGAATCCACCACTTCCTTTGGCAGGTAGTGCCACTGTTAAAGTGTGTACCTTAGTAATCATGGGAATTTGTCTGTCTTCTTCAGCTTCAAGCCATTGATTATGCTTGCTTTACTAGATAAGAAAGGACTTAACTGCACAGTACTTTTTCCCTGGAAGAGTACTTAGGCAATTATAATGAAGTCACGTTGGTATCCTTTTCCTTTCCTTTCCTTTCCTTTCCTTTCCTTTCCTTTCCTTTCCTTTCCTTTCCTTTCCTTTCCTTTCCTTTCCTTTCCTTTCCTTTCCTTTCCTTTCCTTTCCTTTCCTTTCGTGTCTGAGGACACTTCTTCAGTAGCTAACCTTAAAGACTTATCCTGCTTCTTTTTAAAGAAAAGTTTTTAGTGTGAAATCTCCATTCAAACCTATTTGGAGGTAAAAGCTGTTAATGTTTTTTTTTAAGAAAAAAGCCAACAAATTAAACCCATCAAATCCAGAGCATTTTAAGATCTATTTTACAAAGTGGCATACCTTGAAACAAATGACTGACTTACCTTGCTAAGGTAGATGTTATATTTTAACCACATAATTAAACATTTGATATAAAGAGGACTTCTTTCTAAAGCATATTTCAGGCTGAAAATACTCTCTCTTCTAAAAGCTCGAATTTCGGTGAGCATTGGAAATTTTTCAACACCACCTTTAAGACAGCAGTAAGAGGAGAAATTAGACTGTCACTCATCACAGAATTGTGTCACTACTACATATATATATTTAATACTAAAGTAGTTTCTCTATGAAAAAATACCTTTCTTAAACTTCTTTCTTCCTGTTGGTAGAACTAATCTTGCTTAAGACTGAGATATCGGTCTGGAAAACAATATGTACCAAAGAAGAGAAATCCTGGTCTATTGAGTAGGTGGGCTGGATAATGTAATATTTGCATGCTGGGGATCAAAGCTCTTTACTTTCGCAACAATGCAAACCAGTAATAAACTCTGTGAGGTCAGTAGACTAGCTCTAGGTGCATATGAGTATAATGGAGAGTGTAATTTTGATTCAACTATGGCTGGATTAAAGTAAATATTATCCTCCTGTCAGAATTGCTAGCATGATAAAATAACAAAATTAATAAATAATAAATCTCAGACTATAGTATCTTAAAGATAAAAATGAGAGGAAGGTGTGAAGCTGTGTGTGAAAATAACTGGCTCATCCATCTTAGGTTGATGTATAAGCCGTGGCATTTGCTGATCTCTAGCACACTGTGCATTCTCAAAGACAAAAGTAAGCAGACAAATACATTCCAACTCTTGCTCCTTTTTTTTTTTTATTTCAGATTTCTTTGGGTATTTTCCCCTGCTCAGAGAGACATGGGAGTAGAAAGGTTTTGTCTGCATTATGATACAGATGCCTTTCACAGGACAAGAAAAAAGAAATTTTTCTGATCATCCATTTTCTGATTTCTGAGCCATTTCCCATCCTACTAAATTGCTTAATACTCCCTGTAGCTGGACCTGTGACCTGGAATCTTTATGCAAGATTAATGGGAAAGCAAATGGGAATTAGTATCTGGGCGGGTTGCTGCACAGCTCTTGCTTTTATCTAGCACTCCACCTGTTTTTTTTTTTTTTTACAATTATGCTTTCATTAGTTTCTGAAGGCAGCGATCCTAAAAGACCTTCCAATTTCTTCTATCTTCCCTCCCCCTGTCCTCAATTCTTTCCATCTCCTATCCCAAAATTATCAAACTCACTCTGCTTGTAACTGACATGCTGACAGGAAATTATTACACGTCATTACACTTCTTAAAACACAATTTACCCAGCCTTTGCAAATTATTCTTCAGCAAGTGTGAGGGGGTAATGGAAACTGTCTATTCCACTTACAGTTGTCACTCATGTTTTGTTCTGTACAATGAACAATTTATGTTTTCTCTCTCTCAAAAAAGGGCTGTGCTCAAAATATGTAAAAGCAACTTATCGCAGAATAGGAAATTAAACCTCCTGCTCCAGTTCCTTACTCTTCCTTATTACAAAGTGGATCAATTTTCTGTTGTAACCTCATTAGTCCTCATGCACGCACAGTACAGGCTGATGTTTATTTAGTAGGAACAGACTTTCTTCTGACTTCTGGCCTGCCAATTGCACTTGACACTGCTGTAAAAGAAAAGTGATCTTGTGTGACTGTAGTACCCAAAACTGATAATCCACAGTCATAATAGTCCTGTTCCTCACATGACACTTTTATTCTTCTTCACAGATAGCTGCTGCAAAAGGGTGTATGTGCTATCTTTTTCTCGCTCCTGTTACTGCATCTTGGCTTTTGTTTAAACTTCTTTGTCTTTTGTTTTTGTCTTATTTAAGTTCAAACCACCAAATCTTAAAGTGAATGGATTGTGTTTATTTAAAAGACTTAGGAACAAACAAAAAATTGAGATGTGCTCTCATCCTCAACTTGATCATATTGATTAGCTTTCAGGCATTCCTCTGTCAGGTTCATTCTGCCTCAATGGGAGAAGGATGATGAATTGTCTGACTACTAGAGGTGGAGAGAAAGAAATGCTAAGCCTGGTTCTGGGAATTGGCTAAGTACTTCTGTGGAGCCTCAGCCTCTCAATTGCTCTCAGCAACTTGGCCTCCTTGATTTATAAATGGGAGTTGTGATTAATGATCTTTTAAGTGGACAAGGCAGGCCAAATCTGCACAAATTGGGCCACTCAAACATGACTACTACTTGTAGGAGGAAAACCGCCTTTACATAAAGGTAATTGAGACAGCTTCAGAGGTTCTGGTAGTCTGCCTTTACAAAAATAAATCAGCCATCTATTTTTTAAATCAGTTCTTTTCATCAAACCTCCCCAGGTCAGCACGTGGATTTTAGAATGTGGTGAGTCAGCAGATGTACTTTAGGCCAGAAACAAGACAAACTGAGCAGCTCCAACGCTCAGAGAGAAACAGCATTCTACTTTTGTCTGTACCACCATGTCAGACAAGTGGCAGCTGCCCTGCAGGTTAGAGACATGAATCCTCACCCTTTCATTCTTGTCCCATAGCTGTCTCACTACAACCTTCACCTGGGCTGCCTGCAACTAACTGCCTGTCAGTATGTACTTTAATTCAATGACTTGTGGCTATATCTGCTGCACTTCAGGGCCAAATCTGTCTTCCTACTTCCTAGAGGGCAATGACCATGGCTTAAAACCTGGGAGCCTTGGCTTCTCCTGGATGCCCAATGGTGATTAATTTAAACATACAGAAACACCGAGAGTAAATGCTCAGTGCTCAGCAACGTTTGTGTGAGCTATTGCTTTGCTCCTAAATTTGGCTCCTCAGGCAAGTACTTAGTTTACCCCTCCTTAGGGCCAGCCCTGCAGACAAGTGATGTCCCTTGAAGAGAATAATGAGCTTGAAAGCCTATGCACTGTCTGCAGCCCAAGACAAAAGTCTTTTCATATCCTATTCATAAGATGGAGAACAAATATTATGGGATGTAATGAATATTTGTCAATGAAAGTATACCTGGAATCAGGAAAGCTGACAAGTGGTAAATAAAGGGAGTGGGTAGAGCAATTGACCAGCATGTGGCAGCAGGATCAATAGCAGAAAGGTAACTTGTGATCAGAAAGGAGCACATGCTTTTTTTTCCCTGGGGAGAGATTCCAAAATGATTTCAATCTGGTGTCTCCTTTGTGGAAAACTTCCCTCTGTCTGAGATGAGGGAACAGAGGGACGTGAGGGAGGGGAATTGCAACCTTAATTTCTGAAACTCAGTTATTACAGAGCTATTTGCTGTGAGGTCAGCAATATCTTTCTCTACTAGCCTTCCCCAAGCAGAAAGTTGCAACTAAAGTAATGAGTTATCCTCAGACTCAGGCTATCTATGGATAACAAACATCATTAGTCTGTTTCCTTGAGTGCTGTGGCTGTGGGCTTCTTTAAAACCTAACCTCAAATTGCAGTTTCTCACAAGAGGACTGGAGAGATTAAAAAACACAACACTACTAAATCCTCTCTAGAGAAACTTTCCTGTCTATCTTGCCATTACTAAATATTGCTTTTAATAGAAGGGTCTGAGAATCACAAGACTCCCAGCTCTGCACCCTGCTATCTCTGGGAAGGTGACTTTCCTGCTTTGCTACATTTTGGTTTGTTTTTGTAAAAACTGTGTAGAACAATATGAGACTCACAAACATATTGTGAAAACAAGTTTTAAACATTTTCAGACCATCCAATGCAAGAGTATGGGATTATATAAACAAATATTACTAAACACATATCTATATATACACATATTCTTAAATGATCCAAGTATCTCCTCTGATATACTTGATCTCTTTCTTCTGACAACAAATGCTTTGAGGCTAGTGGCATAGGCATTATTTTTAATGTCAGCTTTAAAAATAATGATTATTATTACTGTTCCTATTACTATTTTAAGACTAAAGGGAGGATGGGATGTGAAAGATAATTCAGTACAGAGATCTTGTGCACTGGAAACTCCTGTGATTCACTTGTCTTTCCTGTGATGCATATTCTTCTATAAATACAAATAGCAGTTTCTAATGGAGACAATAAAAATTTTTAGAGATCCATTCAATATTGTTTTTGTTCTGTGGCCTCACATCAATATATTCGTGTTTTAGCCTATATTATTTTTACGTGGAAAACCTCTTGAGGAGGTTTCTGCTAATAATATTCTGCTAATATTTTATATCCTTTGGCTTACTCAACCCTGTGTGCCAAACAAATAGCTTTTTGGTAAGTCATTGATGTTTTGAATTGTCTTTATTTATCTCTTCAGGTTCTTCTTCCTCTTGAAATGATCCTATTTTAATATAACTATCCAGTTTCAAAGTTTATTTGTAAAGAAACAGTAGAAAAATCATATGCAATTCTCATATGGAATTGGTAGCAAAACTTTATGTGAAATCCTAACACAGATGTCCTGTTCCAGTGCATTGAGCTGCATCTTAAAATAAAACTAGAATATCCATCTATGTGTGTTGGGGTATATGTTGGTGTGGCGCTTGAAGACAATTGTTCAGTTAGTCATTGACTAACTGCTCCATGTGGAGGTCATATCTACCAGAAGCAGAGAATCTTCCATAATACCACAAGTTGCAGGACTTGATTGGAGCTTAGTTTGCGGCAGCAGCAACTTTTATATGCACAGGAGTTACTTCACTCTTACATGTCTGAAAAGGTCAGTTGTATTCTCCGCAGATATCAAAATTCTTGCAACTAGCACAGGGAAGATTGAAAAGTAAGTTTTAGCTCATATCAGAATGGAATGTTGATGTGAAACTGAAACTTCAATGACAACCAAAGCAGACCTGCCTTCATCAGTGATGCTTTGTCTTCCAGCCTGTTGCACAGCCTGTTATAAGGACTCTTCTATCTTGAGAGTGACTGGAGAAAAATATCTTCCTGAGCTGATAAGAGAATGGAGCACTGTATGGAAAGACTCTTGTACAAAGAAAGGGTTAAGTCTGACCTCCAAATAGCTTACGGAAGTATTTTACGACCTCTAATGCTGCCTGGGCACTGCTCATAGTAGAGCTCTCATCGGAAAGTGAAGCCATATTACAGGAACCTTCTTAGGAAAATAAAAAAAAATCCACTTTTTTTAAACACTTCTGCCTTATTTTGGACAGTCATTTGTGAACTTTATTCTCATTTTCTTAGAACCTGCTACAGCACACAGACAAGCCTCTCTCTGATACTGAAGGGAGATATGGATCTGGGTGTGCTGAGTATGTGGCTGATTTGGGCCTCCTGTGCATCTCCTTGTGCAGGCCAGGCATGGAAGGCTTAAGATGAACCTGGCAGAGCCCTACAGACTGAACTTCTTGTGCTTAAGCCTAAGCAAAGGCAGCAAAGGCAGGGTGCCTCTAGTCCAGTGCTATCCTGTCCTCTTCAAGCCTTCTTCAGGTACAGCTTTACATGCATATTTAAAACTACTGCAAAGCAGTTACAGCTCGCTTCTGACTGTTTTATGTTTAGCATCTGTCCAGAGTCATGAAAAGGATGCACAACCCTGAGTGGGTTCATCTCTGGGGGGTATTTGCTATTCAGCTGCTGAGGCGTATGATGATGATGTAGGTGTCTTTTCCCAATCTTTTTATGGAGTTCATGAGGAAGTAGAAATTTTAGGCAAATTGTTTATTGGCATTAAATGTGAGGATAATCATTGGCAATTCTTTCTCTAACAGCTGTTTGAGAGAGGGAGAAAGCAATATTTTTCTTCTACTAGAAATGTCAGGTTGATAGACTTAAATAAAATTACAAGTATGTGTGTTCATGAATGTTTGCATGCGCCATGTTTGTGTGTATGTAGCTGTAAAGTCATATAACAATACTGTTGGCTGAATTTTTAGAGGTTATAAATAATGGTTTTCTTCATCAAAAAAATTGAAGATAGTTAGAGGTTCCTTAAATATCAAAGATCTGTTTATTTTCAATACAGAGAAGTAGAAGACTGACCCAGACAGAAGTAAGTAGTGGTCAAATAAACAAAAAGCTCCCAAGCCTCCTGCCTTCCCTACCCCGCCTCCCCTCCCCCCCAGAGAAACAAAACAAAATGCAGGTGTTTCAGAGAGGATAAAACAATGCATGATATTTCAGTACCTCTGCATTATATTCATAAGATGTGAATAAGATAAAGAGTAACATATTTTTTTTAAAATTAAAATTAATATTAAAATAATATTTTCAGTCAAATTGTGTGCCTTATTTAGTTTTACCCAAATTCAGTTGCAATCTGATTAGGAGGACTCTAATCCCAATATTTAACAAATAGATAGCTAAGTAGATAAAATGGTTAGAGCAAAAAGTGTAGGCAAGATAGTATGAAAAGAAGGTGGCTGGTAAAGGAGGTTTGAAGACTGCTGTGAAACATGTTAAAGGCCTCAACCAATGGTTATAAATTGAGGTAAAGTATGCATTTAAAATTATTTTTCCTATTTTTTTTACTATGTATTTTTGAAAAAAGCTGTCAAAAGAAGTAGCAGACAACCCTTCTCTGACTGTCTAGAAGCTATGTAGTAACTAAATCAACCTGTTAGGTTAATACAGAGAATAAAATGTGGTAGCCTTTCATACAAAGGAATATGAATCATTTTGTGTTCACTGACCATCTGTGCTGAGACCACAGGATCGAATGTTAGCCATTTGGCCCCAAAGTCTGTGCACTTCCTAAGGCCCATTGGAGGGCTTCTGGAGGAGGGCTGCTGGGAGGTAACGATGCATCAATGAACTCTGTCACTGATAATCATGCCATTTCCTGCTAAACACCACTCCCAAAGCAGCTGTAGATTTTATTTCCACCTGTAGTGCCATAGAGCTTGTTACTTTTTTCATGAACTTGGTCTAAGGGACTTGAATTCGGTCAAGGGACTATATTAAACCAGCTACTCTTCTGTGCTTTTAGACTCTAATCCATTCCTAGACTCTTCTACAGTAAAAATTTCAGCCTTCATCTGGGAGTTAAAGTGAATATTTGAGGTGCTGAGGGATATGGTTTAGTTTAGTGATGGACTTGGGAGTGTGAGGTTACTTGATGATCTTAAAGGTCTTTTCCTACTGTAATGATTCTGTGATTCTATTCTGTGATATAAGTCTGTAGATGTTGACTTGTTCATTCAAATTCATGCCAAAATCTAATTTTCTGGGTTGTAATCTAATTCCAGAAGTGGCATAAGCAGAATGCAGTATAACACTGATTTTTTTTTCATAAATCCATTTCCCACTGTTGGCTATTTGCAAGCTATCTGCTCCCCTTCTCTTTTTTTTTTTTTTCACAACATTTTCAGTCTTTGTAAATATAAGGCCATTACTATGTCTTGAAAAGCAAGTCAGCGTATGCAAGAATAATAATTGTATTTTATGGCACAAAACCCAACTGTTTGATACAACTGGCTTCCAGTTTTTTTGCAACCATTTATTAAGATTCCACATCTGCCCACAGACAGAATATGCTTAGAAGAACTACTGCAGTGTCATGGCAGAAGTTTATTTTGCTATGGGTTGTTTCATCTCCAACCAGTTGCAATATTGATTTCTCTCAGTGGATTAATTATCAGTGGCAGTTTCAGTCTTCCTTGCGATGAGCGGAAGGAAAAATGATGTTTTTATTTCAAAGAGATCTATTGACAATTGTGCCTGGGCTTCCCTTGGGTCCTAAAGTCAATGATGTTAGAAGACCCATGTCATGAGTGTACTGTGCATGAAATTATTTATTTTATCTGTAGAAGTAGTATCATGTATATGCCATAATGACCATTTAATTTTTAAAAAAAACTGGCTTCATACAGTTTTAATAATATATTGCAATTGTGAAAGCAATGATGAAACTGGACAAATATCAAATTATAGCGTAATATACAAAAAGTAGCAGAAGTTGTTCGTATTAGCAACAAACCTATGAAAATATTCAGTTTGAATAAGAGACTACATTCTTCCATAACAGAACATATCCAGTTAATTCAGCACTGTGCAGAATTTGGAAGGAAAATCCAAGCTTATGTCATTGCCCAAAAGATCTGTGTATATGTGCATGATACATTAGGGATCTGTAAAAACTAAAGCTGCAATGGATGAAGTGTTGCATTTTATTGCTTTCTTTTCCCTAAAAAATCAAAAATGTACACATATAATACACATCAGTATACCTATCTATTTATAGAATATGTATCTTTCTCTTTATGTATATGTGTATATATATAATCTAAACTGTTCTAAGTTTGATGGTATTGTCACAATGCATGAATTATCTATGGATTATGTATCATTATTCATTTGAAAAAATAATGAAAATATTATTACTATTAAATGATTTATTAATGATGGTTTCTTTTTCTTCAAATCTTACTTCAGTTACTACATAAACCAGATGTGAAAACATTGTAAGAAAAAAAATTAGAGATCTTATGGGTATGAATACTAGTATTCTTTTCTTTGTATTGTTTTCTGATCAAATTTGTTTTCAATTGCTCTACAAATTTCCACTGCAGGATATAAGATTGGTGATGCAAATTCCCTCCAAAATGTAACATAATATTATATAATCAGGGTACATGATCAAAAGTATTGCAAACAAAATGCAGTATACCCTTAATGCAATATCTGATTCTTTTAAATTGAAGACCACTTGTTTTACTGAGATAATGTTGTAGTCATGTATACTAGTTGGTGCATATCTGGAACATAATCCATCAGTTTTCTCACTTTCAGGACATAGTCTGATTTTGTAGGAGTGCCACTGAGAAAGATATATTTATTCATAGAAGAGCTAATTTGATAAAGAATCAAGCATGAACAAAAAACTCAGTGATAACATTCCCAGCAACACTGTTGAATTTACTCTGTAAATTTGAAAAATCTTCAAAATGTTTTCCTCAGCTGTTTGGTCCCTCAGCCTTCTGCAGAGATAAACAAAGAAGGAAAATATTGTTTTAATACCTTCCTTATCTCCAGCACTTTACAAGACGGTTATTTCTCTAATCTCCACAACCCAAGACACCAAGAAAGCTAAGGATTACATCTCATAAGGATGAAAAAATAAAATCCCTTATAAATAGAAAGGGAAATGGGCTGGTGGGAAGGTCATAACAGTGACTTCTGTGGGGTTTTAATAAATTGACCTTATTCTGCATTCTTCTGTCCCTTTTCTAGTTAGATACTCTGGATTCATTAACTAGAGCTTGAATACACCATAGTTACAATGTTGATACATTGCAAGTCTCATTTTTGCTGTATAGCATGGTCACTAATTCCCAACAGCTGTGTAAGTAGTCATATAGTTTTACTTATGTTCAACACAAACACAATGAGGTAATTTGTTGAGAATCAGACCATAGCAGAAGCTCCAAGCAAATGGGATTTTTTTTTTTTTCTAGATGTGAAATATTCTTACACTTCAGAGGAAACCATTTCTTGTTCTCTAACCAGATACAGGGAATATTTGGAGAAGTGGTAGAACACTAACTAAGAAGGAAGCTTCACTTCTGGCAGTGTTTTGCATAAGGGGGATAATGAAATTGTTTCCTCATCATCCAATTCCAATGGAAAAAAATGCAATTTTTTTGCAAAAACTAATTCAAATAGAAAGGGTCTATAGTTTTTAGGCTTTCTCTTGGGATATGAGATTTAAAAAAAATATTCTTTGAGGACTATAAATAATGTTTCAACTGGTCTGAAAATTGAAAGATTTGGACAGTGGAAAGTACAAATCCGTATTTTCTATGTGCATATGCTTTTTAACAATAAATTTGGGGACAAATACTATTAATTTAATAAACATGTATTGCAAGAAAATATGGAAAGCCACATAAGAAAATTAATAGCAGTATGTTGAAGCAAATGAAAAAACCCAAAGAAACCACAATAAAGTTTAAAAAATGAGTGAAGCAGATGTGCTTTTTCATGCTTGACCATGTCAGGACCACAGCAGCGCTGAGATTGTCTTAAGCTGTCACAGATGAAACACATCAGGAATTCTTCAAAAACCTGTAGTACGCGTGTTCATTTAGATATTACTATTCAGCATCCTGTTCATTCCCTTGCAATTAAAATATCTGATTTAGAAATTAATCATATCTATTTACCACAAAAGTGGTTCAAAAAGGAGCTTCTTTGGAGTTCTAAACACAATCCACATGGCCACATGTGCTTGCTTGCTGTGCTGGCTGGAGAACAAAAATGTAGGGTTCCGGCATTGTCACCTCTCTCTCTTTGGTATGGGTGTATCCTTCATCCTTGAAAGCCAGGAAATAAGTGCATTTGGGATCTTTTATTTTGTTATTTATAAACTTATTTTCAGATAAGATTTAATAATTATTTTCAGATAAGGTTCCAAGAAGTCATCAGCCACTCTTCAGTCCTGAGGAAGCTATATGGAGCTGCATAATATTTACACTTTCATATTAGAGTTACTTTCTTATGTAAACGTAAAAGTGCACAAGGCATAGAAACAGCAACACTCTCCCAGGTACCAATATAAAAGGGGAGAAAGAAATTACATTTTTTTCCTACTGGAGAAACATGTAGCTTGACTATGTTCAACGAAGTTTTATACAGATGCAGAAGTTTGTTTGGAAATGAAATACACATTGGCTACACAAGGAGACACAGGGAAGCATACAATCTTTGAAACAAAAGCATAGCAAAGCAGTGGAAGGAAACTGAAAAGTTTGCATGAAAACAAACTCAGCCTGGAACCTAAACCTCCGATCTTAGGAATTTGTGAGAAATTCTTGTGTCAAAACCAATAAAACTATAAAAATTTTAATGTGATTATCCAATATTAAAAATGATGGAGACTTTTTCCGGTGTTATTGATGACTGTAAATGATAGATATATCTTTTTATATAAGAATGATTAGTCCAGAACTTAAGCTACACTGTAATTACATAATTACATTATAGTTCTGCAGATGTATCATAGAATTCAATACTTCAATAAAAATGTCTGATACTTAAATGTTTAAATAGGCATTACAAAACATGTGAGTCTTCTATTGGTTTAAAAACTTGGAGACAAATTTACATGCTATATAAATATACAAATGTATCTTTTAAAATTGTAATTACTTAAAAACAAACAATCCAGAGATTTCTAGGTATTTCAGCAAAACGGAATAAAGGTCAGGTACCAAGATTTTTTCTTAACCTCTACACTCTCTATACAGATAACATTGAGGAGCGATTGCACTTATACTGTGTGAAAAAAGATATTTCTGGGTACATAAGGATAATGATGGAAACCCTTCCCTTCCCTTCCCTTCCCTTCCCTTCCCTTCCCTTCCCTTCCCTTCCCTTCCCTTCCCTTCCCTTCCCTTCCCTTCCCTTCCCTTCCCTTCCCTTCCCTTCCCTTCCCTTCCCTTCCCTTGACATACTCATGTTTCTTGAATTTAGACAATGAATTCGAACCTTTGCAAAAGGCTGTGTGGTACATGCTGACCCCAAGTTGGCAAGATGAATTTCCCTCCCCTAAAATTCCTTTATATAAAGGCCAATTATTCAGATGAGGAGAATTTCACCCAAAATAAATTACATGTTCCATCTGATTATGAGTAATAGATTATTCCAGACCTACACTGTCCTCAGGTGGAATTGAAGGATCCTTTAAACATCAAGGAGTATATTCATAACCATTATCCTCTTAACCCTTTGATGTGAAAAGATTGCTATAAAATTTACTAAATTCATCTAAAATGACTTTCGGATCTCCAATCACTTTGTTCTCTGCATTAATAACACTAGGACTAATCCTGCATGACTTGTGAGATTTAAGATGAGTAGCTAATAGCTTTTGAATCAAGAGTGTCTTTCAAGGGTGCCTCTAAGCAGTATCTAAAACTGTGCGCGTGCAATTTGTCTTATCCAAATTGGTGCATATTCAGAAAGCTATGTAACCTATATACAAACTGCATTTTCGCTCAAGATACGTGTAGACCTGACTCATATGCAAATATAGTCTGAGGATTAACAGTGGATTTTTTACACAGAGACTGGAAAAGAGCTACACATGAATACTTACAGCTACCTCTGAAAATTTAGCTCTATTTATCCAACTAGGAACTGTGGGTGTTTTATTGCTCCTGGTATGGTTTTGGGTCCTAGGATTTGGTTTTTTTTCTCTTCTCCCTGGTTCCAGGATTCTATCACTACGGCATTAGATTAAGGCTAACACACACATTTTCTCCCTCTGTTCTTCACCCCTCACCGTTTGGACTTCAGGTAAAAAACAAAGTCAGAAACACTACTCTGGAGGCAGCTGCAGACAGAACTAAAGCCTCAGACTTTGTGTATTTGGAAATTATTTACAGTGTCTCTGTTTTTTCTTGGTTTTCAACTTTTACTGACTTTCTTCTTCCTTCATAGTCTCTGTGTCCAACGTTTGTTCTCACCTCGGTCTCTTGCCTTTTTTTCTCTTAACTCCCACCCTTCTTCTTTATTCTTTTCATGTATGCCCAGGTAATGTCCTGGTTCTCATTTTCACTTCCCTCTCCCCCTCCATTCCCCAAAGATATAATGGAATATACATGCTACTTCCTGCTGCTTCTACTTTCTTGTCTACTTAGAAGACAAACTTCTCAGAACGAGGAATTTCTGCTACTCTTTATGCTTACTGTGCCTAGCACAAAAGGACCCCAAACAAAAGCTCACCAACTAATCTTCAATAAGAAATCATGAATCCTTTTTTTTCCAGATTAATGTAATTTTAACATTTTGATGTTGTAGTGCAAATCAAATAAAGACCTTTTAATGAATAGAAACAAATTTCCAGAAAATTTTGTTTCACCTGTCAAAAGTAACACAATCACAACCTATTCAACATAACATAGTCTATTTGTGACTTTGGATAGCATTGTGGGATATGAATCCTGTTTGTGAAAGTGTAATTGAGGCACTTAAATGATTCAGTCTATTTGCAAAATTGTTGCTTCACAAGTTGGTTTGGCTATCCTCACCAGTGACCTTCAAGATAAAAGCTTTGTATGTTGACTGTGACCTCTAAAAATGTGGAATAAAGAATGGCATCAGCACCAGTTTGGTGCTTCACCTTTTTTTCTCTGATAATATATTACCTAGTTTTGAGTAAAATAAAATATCCTTTCTACCTCCATCCTCAGAGAAAATAAGATCATTCCAAACCAATAATAGAGAAAAACAATTGCCGTGGCTGTGAATAGACCTCCCCTACTCCTGGTAAAAATTTTTCCTCATGATCAAAGGAAAAGAAACTGCTGCTTGAATTCCCAGAAATAGTCACAAGAGTTATGGGGTCCAATGACACAGTAGTAGCTTCATGTGTTTCATTCTCCCTTGAGCTCAGTTTGAGTCATTTCCTTCTGCTTTGGGCCAGAGATTGGACAAGAGGACTCCAGGGGTCCAGTCCAACCTAAATTATTCTATGATTCTTTATTCACAGTCAGGTCTTCAGAGACACCGTTACATACTGACTGTACAAACCCAAGGTATACGTCAAAGCCCTATCTGTTATTTGAGATAAAAGCTGTGTACAGGCCACTTGTCTGTCTCCTCCTTTCTCTCCTTCTCCCTTAGTATGTGAGAAGATATTTATTTGAATAGTTGGAAAGGGTACATAATCTGGGCAAATCTCTGGTGTAGATGTTCAGGAAACCAGGCTATGATCTCGATGATCAGGAGACACGGGAGACTACTGTTCTTGCTGCTTGGTTATTATGGCTTTTCATTGTGTGGTTGAGCTCCCTTCTGCTGAGTGAGGAAGAACTAAACTTAAGGAAAATATATAGCACCTTACTAGTCACCTTCAGAGCACTCTGAAGGGCAGAAAAGGCAGTGGTAACTATGAGACTCAGCCTGTGAAGACAGTTAAGGAAGAAGCCATTTTCTGAGCATTTTCTTAGGCCTACTTGAGATGACCTGAAAATGTTTGAATACTGCATAACAGCAATTAAAATGTGCCACAAAACAAAGCAGCCATCAACAAACTGCACCATAAGAAAATCTTTAACCTGTTGTAAAAGAATAGATGATGAAACTACATTTTATTGAAAACACAAAATACATTCAGAGCTGGGAAATTCCAGTGCTGGAAAACACACACATGCACACAATGTCATAACCTAGTATGCCATGTTTATAGGATAGGTAATACAAATTTTGTTTATTGAGGGACTTTAGTGAAAATCCCAACATAAACAGGCTGAAAGAAAAATATGTTTATGTGCCGTCAGTTTTACACAGTTGTTGATTTCTTGGGGACGCCAATGTGGCCGTGGCTGCAACATTGGTGCTGCTTCATGCATTGCATTCTTTCATTCATTCTTTGCATTCTTTCATGGGCAGAGTTGCACAGAGTTACATGTCTGCTCTTCACGAATCTTCTACCAAGAAGCAGATAACAATTTTCCTCTTTGTGTAAGGCAAACACAGGCCTGTAGACCAGTAATAGAACTGCATTTTGTGCATACTACCAGTCCTAGCTATTCCACGAGGAACAAGAGTTCTATTGGAGTACTAGAGCTACAATGATTTAGACCATCTAAGAATATGGCACAGGCACTGCATTTAATAGCATTTGTTGAGTTATCTTTGTTAGTGAAGTTGTATTACCCAGAAATAGCTTGTTAAAACTAAATGTGACAGTTCTTCATATTTTCCATCAGATAAAGGGCTGACAAATACCCTTTGCTTTAGACAGTTGTCTGATAGTTTAATAACTTTCCACAGAAAAAAAAGAAAAAATTTCAGTTATCCATATGTATCTATCCCACAAGATGTTTTCAGTTGTGCACATCTACTAAATAAACATTTTCATTAAGCTACCATATTTTAGCTCCCTAAAAAACTCTTTTACTAAAATATTTTATCCTTCTTTAAAAAAAATAGTGCAGTTACAATAATGCAGTTACAATAGTGCAAAGTATACTCTGCTATTTTTTTCCCAACAAGTAATAGTTTCTCATGAAAAGAATTGTTAGGTTTTACTCTTCTGTACCTTTTCTTTATCTCTGATTTACATCTTCCTTCATTTTATATATGTCTGTGTCGTGATCAGAGTATTTGCACTAATTTTTTGCAATTGCTTGCACGTGTTAATGTTCAAATTCCTCAGTCTTGCTGTTTTCTGAAAGGAAGTACATAATGATATGTTTTAATTACGTTGATTTTGTAAGATTTTAACTCTGTCTGATGGATACAAGCTAAAATCAATCTCTGTCTCTTAATTTTCAAATCAATCCAAGAATATATGAAACATCACAAAAGGCACTTATGTAGAAGATATACACTGATGGGAAGCTGTTTGATTTATTATACAGCAGATAAGATCTACATGATACAACTTTCTGATGGTTTATGAGCCTATGAAATCTTTCTAATGAAGATTATTCCTGAACTCATAAAATTTCATACTCCAATCTATACTCTATCATCAACCTATAATGGTAGATTTGGATTGATAAACTTAATAATTATTAAAAAAATCCTTCAGCTGATCTAAGGAAGATATGCCATTTGGATGGAAGGTAGGAAAATAGAACTAAAATGTCACAGCATATCCACAAGAGAGCAGCAAATCTGACCACTTGTTTCCTATTTCCTTTCAACTTGAAACAGAGAGGCAAGGCTTCACAGAGCCTTTTACATATCACTATTCCTGATTTTTCTTCTCAGAATATTGCGTTCTGTGGGAGTTACACACATATTTCTTTGAATTTATGTCTTGACTGGAAATTAGTCTATAAAACTGTCATTTTCCTAGTAATCTGGGTTTGAATAAATGGTGTCAATTCAGGGTAGTAGATGTATAGATACATCTAGCAGCACCATAATGATAAAAATTGCTCTGAAAAAGACTGTCACTATTCACATGCTTGGCACCATAACCTTTTTGAGCTGAGAAGCACTCACAGCTTCCTGAGAGATGAGGATGTTCAAGCTACCATCAGTTGTAGCCAGTGTGTTTGTTGACTCAGTGGAAACATCCCTTGGTAATGTCAGAGGACATTTGCACATTTTTACCTTACTTGGCCATGTTTGTTAGTTAGAAATATTAGGTCTGATTATAAAGATATTATCCCCATTTTTAATACTCTTAGTTTTCAAGGTCAAACCAAGGTAATAGAGTTATACTTGTATTTCCACAGAAGGTCTCATTTAAAGAAAGCATTTCAGCATGTGCTTAAATTCAGCCTTATTGAAAACAACACATGTATTTTTTAACATAGATATAAAAATGTCCCACTAAGAATGATTTCCTGAGTGGGAGCTTTAATCTCTACCAAGTATTTTGTGAAGCTCAAAACAGGATGAACATGTGGCACTTTTGTTTTACATAAAAATTTGCATTATAAAGGATAAACTTACAAAAGAAGTTACTTAAAAAAATTAGGTTAGCCAAATAATTGAAATTTATCCTTAATGGGCAGAGGAGGGAAAGTATATGGTTAAAGATCTTTTGGTATTTTTGTAAAAAACAAGGACCACCTGAAAAGTGAGCTCATGTTTTGGTTCCTTTTCCCTCTCTATTTCTGTTAATCCATTCATATATATTCATAAACTCTATTTCTCTTTCTATTAAACAATTAGAAAGCTTTCTAAGTAGAGATGAAAGTATTTTATCAATTAACTATCATTTTCCAGTTCCTTATTTATTGTCCTTTGGCTACCGTGCATCAATAATTTTAACTTCGCTATGATGTCACTGGAAAGATTGATTGTGCATGTCACCTTGATATGAGAATGTTTAAATGGAAAATATATACTTTGCAACACCACCAAATTCACTTTTGCAAAATAGAGCAATCCTATTTAAAAAACAAAAATCTTTAGACACATCTCCCTGTTAGATGAAAACTCTGAATTTTCCTTCAACATTTTTATTGACATCATTGTAATACTTGTAACTACTCAAACAGCAAGCACCATATAAAAATAGATATTATTATTATCATCATTATCATTATTAAAAATCCAGCACTCAGAAAACAGAAGGTGCCAAGATCAAGGTTGCAAAGATAAATTTAAATCTGCCTGTGTATATGAACGTTGATAAAGTTATGTACATAGTCACTAAAAGATTATAGGAATACAGCAGGCCTTTGCTTCATTCAGTAAATAGAATAAATGGTGGTTAGGGAACTTGTCACCAATTAGTTTTATGATTTTCATCAAAATCTCCTCCAGAGAACCCCATCTCCTTTCTGATGAAAAAGGTGCTTATGTACTGAAGAATAACAGTTTAGGCACTCAGCTTCCACATGTTTACAGAGATAATTTATCCTCCTGCTCAGCACTGATATTTTCACAGGCTGGAATTTGCAGATCTGTTCTGGCTTTGGTGCTTTCAAGAGCCCTGTACAAGCCTGAAATGGGATATTGGGATACTTGGGGGAATGGCTTTTTGGGTAGTGAGGTGCCATCCTTCACGTGTGCTCAATGTATGTTGAAAATAAAGGACTGATACCGTTTTTAGTAGGTTGCCTGCTTCACTGACTTGTGATACTGAGGACTAAAAATGAGTGCTGCCTTCAGGAAAGATGTGAGCCTCAGTTTCTAAGACAATGCTCTATGGAAGCTGTTTGTTCTTCTTCTGGCCTAGTAAATATATTTCCTATATACAAAGATGTACAGAAGAGACTAAGAAAACAGAGGAAAGTAAGAAAGTGATACTCAAAGAATGTAAGTTCATGTCCCTGTCTCGAATTGATCGAAGCATAGAGAATTTGAAATGCAGATCCTGTGTCCCAACTGAGCACCTCAATCAAGATTATTGGATGTTCTGGCATTGTGCCATATCTCTGCAGTATAATTGCAGATGGAAGAGACCCAAGATGCTGAAGCAGCTGTCTCTTCACTGTCTCACAACTGGCTGGCACTGATACTTCTCTAAGTAAATCCTTTCTGGGAATGTCTTTGTCAGGCTTCTTCGTTACCAATGTGTATATGGGAAAGCCAGACACCATGCGTGAGGCCCAGGATTCCCTTGCAGAGATTTTGTAAAACCACTGTGTCTTGCAGGATCTAATCTATAAGTCCTGTCTCAGCTTCCTCAGTGTATCAGTATCTTAATGGACTAGCATTTTCACAACTATTGAGGGTGCTTCACAAACAGGTGTGAATTTGTCATGACAGTCCTTGGAGGGATAATTTCCAAATAGGGAACCCACAGCACAGAGAGATGAATGTGACAGGTTTGCAGCAGTGTAAGGTTCCCTGTCCTTTGCTGCAGAGTGTTACAAGCAGTGTTAGGAAGGCTGAAGATCAGCAAACCCCTTGGTTCACATCTCATCAGTGGAATGGACTTTCGGTGAAGGGAAAGCTTCATGAGGAGCAAGGCAGACAGCCTGCAACATAGTCCTGCCAACTTGCCCTCTGTGGTTCAGTTACAACCCACAACAGAAGTACTCTGTGTACCTCTTCTCATATCACTGTAAGACTGGAAAGAAAAGAAGAACTTAAGGACTAGCTGGTGGTATTTAGGTTATCTTGGCTTGATTGACATGGACTACATACTGTAACTTGTCCTAGGGACTTGTGAGGATGAAAGGATTTAATATTTTGGGAATCCGGAACACAGTTTATAGGAAGCTATATGTAGGATAATATTAATTCAGAAGTGGAGATTGTGGTTAACTGTACAGTGGATGCTTTGTTTTCACACAGAATACATTTTGTGACCATATATTTTTCAGTACAATAGTACTTTATAGTATTGTTTTCTAGCAGCATAAATTATATTAATCCTTTATCATGGAGACACAATATACTGAGCCCCATTACTTATATGTAGGTATATGTTATTGACAATTATATCCTTTACCTTCTTGGGAAAATAACCTAAATAAAGGCTTTCTGCATCCTTCCTTCTCCTTCTCTTTTCTGTCAGCCTTTCTCCCATCTTTCTGCCTCAAATATATATAAAGGTCATGTGTGTTTTTTACTGCAAAATGAATGAATCTTGCTACAATGTAATCCTGAATCTAGAATCTCAACCCTGTTGTTTTATGAGATCTGAAGCCTTCTTTCAGGTCTGGTTTTCTACTGACTTCTTTGACATGCTTCACTAGACCTAATAGCTCCCTATTACCAGTTACAATTTAGCATCTGAGCCAAGAGCTGGAGGAAAAAGGAAAAAAGGAGTGTAAATTATACAGAGTTGCAGTGAACAAAGGTTTTATTTCTCCTGAGCACAACCCTTTGATAGGAAAACGGGGGAGACAAATGTGTTGCTAATTTAATTAAGTAGTATGAGATGGCAGGGTCCACAGATGCCATTTAGGACTGGATTAATCAAGAGCAGGTGATGAAAATGAATAGTCACACATAATGTTAGCATTTTTAACAATCCGACACAGTCTAATGGAATCAAGTGCTATTTAACAACAGGGCTCGATTTTGCTTGCTAATCCAAATTTATCTACACTTTCCCTCTGCACATTCATGTGGATCAAGAACTCTATTCCCTCTGCTTCCCATTAATTTTCTGGGACATTTTTGGTTACTTAACATTTTGCACAACATGTTCATATCCCCTTGTACTTCACATGAAAAGACGCACGATGAGGATTGTGGAGGCCTTGCCTTCTAGGTGCTAAACAAGTTTAACACGGAGCAGGTAAACACTTATTGACAGCTGAGGGCTCATACTTACTGGCATGAAACCTTTGCTTTCTTCCATGCATTCCTTTCTAAAAATAAAGAAAATGTTCTGATCAGTTGTTTCATTATGCAATCAAAGCTTGAAAATATTTTTGTTTATACATTTTGTGATTGCCTCTAGTTACTTAACACAATTCCTCGTATGTGAATGTGTCTTTCCTGACAATATCTGAAGAGTGGCAGTTAGTAAAATCTTCAGTCTGCTTTCCCGTGAAAGAGTCAATAGATATCTGGGAACAAATTTAGCTGCATACAAAGTCACACTTTCCAATAAGCAGCTTTTAGCTGGGATAAACTTTGTGCCTTATAATTTCACTGCTTCCAAAGGGCTAAAATATGCTATTGGAAATCAGAAGTGTTTTGCTGTGTCTAGTCGTGGTCTTATACCTGCGAACAGGCTGTGACCTCAACAAATACATTAACTTTACAGGGCAGTGGGCATATAGGTCATTCCTCTACTCCTCTAACAGCTTTTTACACAGAGGAGGGTGTGTAGGAAAGTGCTATGACATCTGTTTCTCATCCAGTTGTGCAAGAGGAATATAAAGACTCTGTCACCTATGATAGGGTCCTGAAAGCTTTATAACCTATTACTTCTTTATGTGGTGCCATAAAAGAAAACCAAATCCTGTCCAACAAGAGACTGACAGAGCATTCTGCAGTATTCCTAGTTTTCAGTCTGGGTTCTCTTTACCCTTTTAATGGATGGATTTATTGCACTTCAGAGTGCAATTTCCCATTAGTTGTTATCAGGACAGAGGGGAGCTTCTTTATGTCACAGAGAGAGAGCTGCTCCATTAGGTGCTTTACATTTTGTTGTATTTACAGAGTCTTGCTGAGCTTGTTTTCTAAACCTTATGGAAATCAATTACAAGCAGACATGTCTCAGTTGCCATCTTTCAATATAGCTATTCTCCAGTCCCTGAAGTCTCTTTAAAAGAGAGACTTCTGTATGTCATAAAAATATCCATGATTTCAAGTGCCTCTGAGCATTAACAAATCAAATATGAGAAATTCAAAGATACATATGCATTCCTTTCCAGTGAGCATTCCCAGCATGACCTACCTAGTTCTGCATAGTCATCTTTGGCTCTCTGGCTTTTCAGGTAAGCAATTTATTTGTTCAAGTACTCCTGACAGAGAGGAAAGAGTACCAATAGGAAGAAAAATACACAGCTGCACAGAAAAAAAAACAGAACATGAACAGCAGAACCCAAAGCCAACGTGTGTGGGTATGAATGTGTTTTTATACGATAAAAACTCCAGGATCACAATAAATGTCAGGACTTTTTTTTTGCCAGCTGTTTCTGAAAATAACATTGTCAGACTTAAAACCTCAGTAAACGTGCTGTGGGGCACTTAGCAATAGTGGATCAGGGCTGTGCATGCCCAGCTGTCAGTCTTTCCTTTGCATGGTGGTAAATACACTACAGTCCTCAGCTGATTGAAACTCATTACTTGGGATAATCTCTTAAATTATACTAACCTCAGTGACTATTTTATATCTTTTCACCCAGTAGTTACTCCTGCAGCCTCTTAAGTTGCTTCAGCTGTACTTGCCAGAACTTGTTTGCAATATCCATGAACCTGAGTGCATTTATAAAGTGGCCAGCACATTTGAAGAAGCTGACACATAGAATCATAGAATGGTAGGGATTGGAAGGGACCTTTAGAGATCATCCAGGCCACTGCCCCTTCCAAAGCAGGTCCACCTTGATCAGGTCACACAGGAATGTGTCCAGGGGTGTCTTGAAGACCTCCAGAGGAGGAGACTCTACATCTTCCTTGGGCAGCCTGTTCCAGTGCTTTGTCCCCCTCACATTAAAACAGGATTTTTTTTAATGTTTAAATGGAACTTTTTTGTGGCAGGAGGTTGAGGCATCCTTTTTTTTCTATTGTATCTAACAACAGGACAAAGGGTAATGGGATGAAGCTGGAACACAAAAAGTTCCACTTAAATATAAGAAAAAACTATTTCACTCTGAGGGTGAGGGAGCCCTGGCACAGGCTGCCCAAAGGGGTTGTGGAGTCTCCTTCCTTGAAGGTCTTCAACACCTGCCTGGATATGTTCCTGTGTGACCTGATCTAGGTGAACCTGCTTCTGCAGGGGAGTTGGACTAGATGATCTCTATAGGTCCCTTCCAACCCGTACCATTCTGTGATTCTATGATCCCATTACCCCTTGTCCTGTCACTAGATATAATAGAAAAAAAAAAAGATGCCCCAACCTCCTGACATCCACCATTTATATACTTGTAAATATTAATGAAATTCCCCCTCAGTCTCCTGTTCTCTAGACTAAACAGCCCCAGTTCCCACAGTCTTTTCTCATAATGAAGATGTTCCAATCCTCTGATCATCTTGGTGGCCCTGGGATGGACTCTCTCCAGAAGTTCTCTGTCCCTCTTGAGCTGAGGAGCCCAGAAGTGGACACAGGACTCCAGATGAGGCCTCACAAGGGCAGAGTAGAGGGAAAGGAGAACTTTCCTTGACCTGCTGGCCACACTCTTCTTGATGCATCCCAGGATGCCATTGGCCTTCTTGGCCTCTCATATTCTGCTCACCATTGCCCCCAACTGAGACATTGCAACTCACAGAGCAAGTACTCGGAGATTTCCACTTCAATTCAGTGCCATCTCTCTTATTTTGTGCTGACCCAGCCTAGAGTCACTGATGTAGGGTGCTAATGTCTTAAACTGACATGGCTGCTTTGTATATATGACAATGACCTGAGATTAAATGATTGTATAACCTTCTCCTTCTCAAAAGAGCAGAAATAAAGAAGATTAAAGTCTTCAAAATAATGTCCATAAAGCTCATTGGTTTGTTTTTATTTTTTTCAGGGTGCTCATACTTTCTCAAGTATGTTCTCTTTTAGAGATATTATCTTATGCACTTCATCTCCGTTTGGGTTATATTCTGAGGTATGTTTGGGTCTTTTAATTAAAAATTTCAGGTAAAATATTTACAATACTTCTGAATTATGGAATTTTTTTTTTTTGGTTTGCAAATGGAAAAGTGTAACCAACAGTCTTACTGCATTAAATTAAAGCAAGTGTTAAATAATAATAAAGGGAAAAAGTCTGGATTTATGTATATGTGTTGAAGATTAATGCCTTTGGTTAATTTGGGTTGAAATATATATTCAAATAAGGTGTTAAAATAAGTTCTGAGAATGCTCATCTGGCAACCATGAATATATTATAACAAAGTGTAATTAAGCCTCTCTAAAGCTTTTATCTCTTTAGGTTTTTTTTTTGGTTTTTTTTTTTTTT
>WBNH01003097.1:0-25537 GCA_013401255.1 Urocolius indicus | reverse complement strand
GCACCCTCCTCCCCCTCCTTCTCCACTGACCTTGGTGTCTGCAGAGATGTTTTCACATTCTCTCTCCCTGTTGCTGCTGCAGTTCTGCCACTGTGCAACAACTTTTTCTACTCAATATGTTATTCACAGAGGCGTTACCTCCACTACTAATTGGCCAGGCCTGGGTCAGGTGCAGGGTCCAACTTAAAACTGACTGGCCCTAATCCTGTCAGCTACAGGGGAAGCTTCTGGCAACTCTCTTTGTTTAAAGAAGCCACTCCTTTAGCCCCCCTACTACTGAAAAACCTGGCCCAGGCCAAAACCACTACAACTTATAAGAACTTAGAGGGACTTAGAGTGATGTGGAATACAGTATTAATTTTTGGGCTCCCCTTGGAAAAGAGATGTCTGCTGCAGCAATTTCAGCAGAGGACCAGCAAGATGGTCTGTCTGGATTACATGCCTGTGATGATGGGCTGACTGAGTGGGGATTGTTCAAACTGGGGAAGAGATAGTTTGGGGAGATTTAGCAGCAGCCCTTCATTACCAATGAAGATCCTAGTGAGAAAACAAAGCCAGACTCTTCTCAGTGGTGCATGGCAGGACAATAATAGACAAAGCTGTAAAAAGAGTGAGTCTAATGGGATACTAAAAGGACATCCGAGTAGTGGATGACATCTCACAGAGAAGCTGTGAAGTCAAGGTTTTCAGGACTTTCAGCAACCTAATCAGTCTTCATGTGACCTTGTAGCTGATAGACTCATGCAACCTGAATTTATCTATGATTTTATAAGAGTTACTATTCATCTAGAGCTTATATTTGTTTAAAGGTGCTACGCTTGGATTAGTAGACAATTGGCCTCAGACAAATGTAGTAGTACTCTTACTAAGTTCACAGGGCTTCCCAGCTCTCATAGTTTTGCCTGTGTTCGAACAGGGAAACAATAGGTGCAATCACTTTGAGGAGGTTACTGATGCTTTCTGGTCTTCCTCATGATGTAAGGTAGTTCTCCTCCACTCAAAAATAAGTAGTTAAACAGAACTGGTTGGTCTTTCCATTCCAGATAACAACTGGGAAATACACAGTGAAAGCATCTAGATACTAATCTCAATAAATAGTGTGTTAAAAGGATTATTAGGACACACATAGGAAGCATAATATCTCATTCATTTGACATTCTAATATTCAATTTTGTGCCTTTTTAGTAAATTCTTTATTCAGCTTGATCACTGCAAACATGATGGTAAACTTATGTAGACTCATGGTCCAGAGTTTCAAGAGGTGGGAAGTATCCCTGGGATGTGACCAAGATGGATTCATCAGTTTTAATTCCAGGTGAATTTTAAAATAGTCAGATAGCAGTATCAAAGAGACACTAAAGGGCAGGTAATTTTTATTCCAGTCCTCTTTTTTACCATTTGCCTCATGAATGATTATTGCAGTGTATTGGTGATAGAGGTGGCAGGGAAATAACAGTGGAGTAACGAAAACTTTCCACCCTTGTATTGTGCACGAGGCACTGAGGGAATCAAAAAGGATCAAACAGATGATGGGGAATGAGTGAATGCTGATGCAGGGTGAGAGAGCGAGGGAGGAAAAAGAAGGCTGGCAATGTAGAAAATAGCATGACAGAGTCACTATTTTCTTCAGTTGAAGATATTTTCACAAATTAGATCTATGAACTGGAATTGAGTTCAGGTAAATCATAAAAATTCCATCAATATATAATCATCTATTCTCCAGAACACCTTTACTTATCCATTTCTGTCTAGCATGCCTTTTGTACATTTAATTCTTAAATGTTGATTTTAGGTATTGATGCATATTAGGTAACAATGATGTTTGATAATAAGCAAAGCACTGCAGAGCTGCAACTAGGAGAGAAAAGCTGTTGCAATACTTTGCAACTGCAAACTTGTTTTCATCAGGTGAACTGTAGCTATATTTCCTGAGAAGATATGCAAGAATGTATTTCACTGACTTTTTCCCCTCTTTTTCTTGCCTGATGAAAACATTCTTGTGCTGCAATCATTCACAGTAGAGGATCTCCCATCCAGTAAATTGATTAGCTGGATCTTGCAGATGTGATAGGATAAAACTAAGAAAGAAAGAAAAAATCTCAAACAACACTCCCGCTCAAATAACTTTCTTCTCCTTTGCTAAATAAATAATCTGATCCCATTAGATCTAGCATTATGCCAAAACTTCTGACGTTTCATTGTGATGATTTTTCTCAAACTGTGGAATCTGCCTGTGAGCCATGTGACCTTTGGCTTATCTGAAACTTCTCTGGAAAATGTGCAGTAGAGACCTTAGTTTCCTCCTGATCAGCTTAAGAAATACTGAGAATTTATTTTTGCTTTTGCTTCTGTTGTCTGTTCTCTCACTACTCCCTCCTCTCTTCAGAGACATTTGTTATCATCTGCAGCAACATGGTGCTGACAGCCTGGTTCAGAGAGTGTTGTGGTTGCAATGGCCTCACCCAGAGAGTAGAGACCCAGTGCATGAGCAGGAGGAAAAACAGTATCTCACCAGTGAAAGAAGGAAAAATCAGTGATGGGAATTGCACAGTTTAACCAATCTCCTCTTGGTTCAGAACCTAGGGTCTTTTTGGGAAGCCTAATGGGAATGACCTCTGGGGTCAGATGCTTTTTTGTGGCTTGTTGAGGCGAAAAGAGTTATTACAAATACCAAGGAGCTGAATACTCCAGGAGTGGCAAACTTGGAATGGATGGCAGGAGCAGCTTTTGCCTTCTTACGAGATAAGACATCAATACATCCTAAAGGTTTTAAATATCCTTTAAAGAGTGTAGTCATTAAATGTGTACACATTTCACTAACACTAAGGTAAATTTTTTCCTCCTTTTCTACTTACACGTACAAGTGCCAGACTCACTCCGGTGCAATAAGGGTCTGTTCTCTGCAAAGAGGGTGTTTTGCTGTGCCATTTCACCAAAGCACTCTGTATCATGTCAGACTTTATTGATCTGTGTGTATATGAGTTTCTAGATCAGTGGACATCTGCCACAAGAGTAGCAGAGCACTTTTTAATCACCAGGGATGAAAGGACTTGCTTACTTCCCTACAGAGGTCTTGAAGAACAAACCTTGAAGTGATATGTGTGATGACTTCCAACGACCTGAAATTTCTCTTCTTTGCATAGTTAAGAGGCCATCTGCTCTAGATAGAACTCCAAATGCACACAAATTGTTGTTGGGCTTGGATATCTTTTTAAACTGCAGATAAAATTTGGTTTAAAGTGCAGAACAGGGTACGTGTGTGAATGCCCCAAAATTCTATATGCACCTGGGCAAAAATCTATCTTTAGATTCCTGTATGGCACATCTTCTCTCCCAGTTAATTAAGAACCATACATAAATGTACTCCAGGCCTGCTAGGAATCAGCAGAGCTGTAGAAAATCCCAATGAGGAGTTTTGTCTCATAGCTTTGGCAATTGCATAATTATGTAATTGTTATGTTTCTTTGTTTAGCATGTGCGCTGCGGTCTCATTAATCAGTACAGCGGTGCTAAAATGGCCATGATTTCCACCAGCATGATAAGACATGTTGGCTGCTACATTCATAGGGATAAATTGGTTATTTTACAAAGTCTCAAAGGGGGAAAGCTTGGGGGTTTTTATTTTAACGTTTGTCACATGATCTCACTGCATGACATCGCAAATCTCCCATCTCTGCTTTGTTGGCCTATATGCATGAATAATTTTCCCAGTGCTTGTTTGTAGCAGAGCGGGAGAAAGAGAGAATTACCGCCACACAATCTCTTGTTGTCGGCGATCAGCATTCCGATGGTCTGAGCTGGCTTACAACAGTGTAAAGACATCAGTGGCATGTGTTATAATATATTGAGCATTGTACTCCTGAAGAACGCACGAAAGAAAGAACATTGTTCTACTAGGGAGCAATTCATCGGGTTTTTCCCAGAGACTCTTGGGTCAAGTTTTTATAGGCCTATTTGATTTTCAAATTCTTTTTCCCCCTTTTTCCTCTCAGTGAGCCATAGTGTCCAAACTTGTCTACATTTACTTCCCATGTTTTGTGCATGGTAGATGTCCTTTAAAAAGAGTATCTCAAATAAGTCTTTATTCTTGTTTTGTTGGCTCTTATTCTGTGTTTTCATGAACTCTGGCCCTGGCCATGGCAACTGCAAGAAAAATGTTAACATTGATTGACAGGATTAAGAAAGCCTCCATGCCTATCCGCATTTCAAACACTTTGGGAACAATGGTGTTTGGTGTGATTGAATTAATGAGATATCGAGGACTGTCAAAAGAGCACACATACTTTACATAAACCTGATTATCTTTGCATGGCAGAAATGAAAAAAAGGAGGGAACAGAGGTTTGGCTTTCACTCATACCTCCAAAGGAGCCATCAAAGTGTGTGCCCTGGCTCAGAGAGTGATGTGCCCGCTCAACTGGCCTGCCCTCCCTTTCTCTCCCCATACTGCTTGGCTCTGCTTAGCATACATCAGCCATGGGCTTTAACAAGTCTATTCAGGCAACTGGGCCCGAAACAACACCCTTTTCACAACTCAGCACCTCTGTGCTGTTTTTTTTTTCTCCTAGGGATCTATTGTTTAACTTGAACTAAGCATACATTTCAACAATTAGACCTGAACTGGCTCCTACTGCCCTAGCTTAACCCCAAAGAGTGACATCAGTCACCACACAACATATATTTTGAGAGGTGAGCCACAGCTGGTGCTTACTTTTAGCAGCAGAATTACTGCTGAAGAAAGAAGTTTCATAGGGAACCTCTTCCCACTTAAGTCTTTAAATGATATTTCTATCCTCTGGGAAATGTTCCAGCAGGCACAATAATTTGGTGAATAAATACAATTCATTGAAGTAATGCTGTATTTTAGCATAAGCTATTTTTTCACAAGAGGACATCATAGATTAAGAGCCTCTAAAATGAAATCTAATCCAAAAGCTGAAAGGATTCTACCTCCCTACATACCTGTCTGTCTATCTGTCTACTTACCTGTCTTACAAACTCTCTAATCATTTTACATGGTCCTTATTACCACAGATGAGCACTGCTTCCTCATATGTATGCAGCACTGGCTTACTGAAAATCTTAAGTTTAATGTAGGTGGCATTTAGTTAACTGCATAGTTTATATCAGGCATCTCAAACTTTTTGAAGCAAGTAGTCATTTTTTTTTACTGAATTAAACTCCTTAAATGTAAGAATCTATCTGATTTTTATCACTCTAAGCATGACTCATATACTTTTTTTTTTCACATAAAAAGAATTTTCTTTCTTTTGTGTGCTAAATCCAGTTAGACAAAATGCAGAAAAAGTTATTTATCCAAAAGGCTTGCATTAGCAAGGCATGGCTGACAGTATTTCTAGCTTGAGTGGAGTAAAGAGATACCGGGAAACCCTAAAAAAAAAAAAAAGTACTTATGAGAATGTCCAGTCTGTTTCTGCAGACATATGAAGCGTGGATAATTGAAATAAAGCTTAAATAAGTGATAAGCCTTTACTGGTTTACTTGCATGTACTCAAACAGCTGGTCATCCCAAGATCCTCCTATTTATTACATTGCTTCTCACCCAGTAAAAAAAATGTAGCTATTATGTAAACATGAAACAAAACAGTCATCGCTTAGGATCCTTAATTCGCTTATATAACACCTGAGGTCTTACTAAGTAAGCGAGATATATTATTTGTGTGTACAACTTCACTGATAATGGTGCTGAGCTGAAGATGAGATTCAGTGGCAATATAGAGTATTTCTGCCATTCCCACCTTATGGACTTCTTCCCTAAACCTTGTGGCACTTCTGCAAGCTTTGGTGATTTTGTGTTGTAAGATTAATTTTCACTAAGGATTTTGAAAAACACTGTAAGCACACAGAAGTTTAAAATCACTTGGTGGCACGTGTTGAGCATTACTTTGTAAATCATTAAATAATTTATGGCAATGCTCATTTTAACATGTGTGCACATTTTCTGAGGCCATGGATTAGTGACAGGTCTATCACAACAGATTAATGATTCAGATCAAAGGCAAGGAGTCCAGTGTTTGCTGCACTGTGGAGTTGCAACACAAAATACAGTATCTCCCCCCAAAGCTTAGCCAGTAGATGTCCCTGTTTCACAAACCCTGCCCTGGCATCCTTTTCATGGGCATAAATTCTCCTTCGCAGAAAAATGACAATCTGCTCTGAGGATGGTGGAATTTCAAAGGCCATATAAAGTTGTCTGAATACTCAAAACGTTTGAAATTCAGGTGTGCCCATCATTTGCCCTGTTTTATCGACAAAGAACAACCAGGATTTATGGGACTCACATATAACAATAGGTAGGGATGCCACCACAGCTCATCCTTAGTTTTTTCCCTCTCTTCATTTTGTTATCTGCACTCTGGCTGGTATGGCTTTCCCTCAATGCCTTACATACTCGTTTGCTCCTTCTTAACTTTTTCTCCTCTAGTCCTATGACACAGAGAGAGGCAAAGAGAACTCCAGCCCTCCGTTACAGGAGAGTAACTTTCCTTCTCCAGTCATAGGAACCTGTGTGTTCAAAAAAGAAAAGCTGTGCAAAAAGAAGCTAGACAGGGAGATGTCCTTGGGAGAAGGACAAGAGGGAAGTATGACCAAATGTGATGACATAGCCCTGCAATTTCTTCACATCCTTGAGCTGCTGCCAACCTGCAGTGCCTTCTGCTCAGCATGGAGCAGCTTCGCTCACCTTCCACAGAGTGCCACTGGACTGCTTTCTCTCCCAGGAATGAGCAAGAAATGGCAGTACTGCCTGTTTCTCCTGCTGAGATCTCTGCCAACGAGTTAAGAAAATGTTTTCAAGCAGTCCCTTAATTTCACAGGGACAATTACGTGCCTATGAGTATAGCAACATAAAAGAAAGCATGAAAGATGGCATAGTGATTTCTGCTTTTGCAAACACAGGTATTGTTGATCTTGACGTAGACTTCAGAACATATTTCCTGCTCACTTAAGAGTAGACATTCACACTACCCTGTAATTTACCTTCAACTTTCTGAATGAATATTGCTTGCTTTCCCTTCTCACTTTTAGCAAATTCGCAGTAAAATTATGCTTTCCATTTATTAAAACTGTTATAAGTGGAAATGTTAGCACCTTTATTCTTGATAGAAACAAAATGTAGGCCTTTTCCTCATCAAACAAATAATTGCAGTTTGGGTAAAACCTGAGGTTGAGAATTCATAAGTGCTTTAAGCTAACCAGAATGTGGTCTGCTGTCAAGGTAGGTAATTCCTGTCTACTGTCTGCCTTGTTTCACCACACTTCTCTTGTGTCTGTCTCTGACACTTGTGTCAGCACTAGAACTAGTATGTGTGTATGCCAATGCTAAGTTAGATCCCTTCCCTTACCTGTTTCTCCCTGTGGCTAATGTCAGTACAAAGGAGACGACAGGAACACCTGGCTGATGGTTGGATGGAGATGAGATTTTCAGCTCTTCATTGCATGCTTTAGTTAGATGAGCCTAATGTAAAGGTTCAACCTCAGCCCAAGGGAGGAAGTCTGTGTGTTGCAAAAGTTCACATTTAAGTAACAGCTATCATCATTGTTATTCCACTCAATCAGAAATCTTTTCATTTTTCTGCCATTTTTTCTGGCTTCTTTTCTGAAAGAGAGAATAATTTCCAATTTGGTTCCTTCAGTAAAGATGCTGTTATCATCTATACTTTTTCCAAGACAAAGGCAAAGTTTTAATAAGAACATGAATAGGAAGGCAAACTACACAGGTTCTATACTAGCTGAAAATTCTTGTTGTTACTGTACAACAAATTTGTGTAAGCTGCTATAAAAGAAGCATTGGCCAATAGCTAAAAAAGAAAGTGATAGAAAGATGCAGAAAGTATGTGAGGAAAAAATGTGCACAAACATCTTCCTCCAAGTTTATCATGTCCACCTTTGTTTCATCTTGTTACTGCCTTGAATCTTACACAGCAAATTAATGCCTTTATCCTGATTTACTATCATGTGTATGCAACCTTCCAGCAACTTCTCAGCTCCTTAACCCTCACCCCCAACTCAGGCCTCCTTCCAGTGTAACTCAGCCAAAGTCCTCCTGTATCTTACAGGTAGCTCACTGGTCTATCAGAGCAGGAAGGGTTTCTGCTGGCAGACTGGTGACAGCTGTGCAGACTTCATCCACACATATTGTTCCTACCAGTCTCAATGTCCCTTCTCCTTTTATAAGCAGGAAACCTTTCTTTCCCCTATACTAACACATATTTCTAATATATTCTCCCATATGTGAGTTTAGTTAACTAACTATAGAAAAGAATTGTGTTGATGGTAATCTTACATTTATTGAGCGATCCTGCTACATTTGGTCTCAGGCAGATGTGTCAGTATCTTGTACTAATACTCAGCTGGATGAGTAAAGGCTATTACCAATGAGTTTGGACTGCCACCAGCAAACACCAGAAGATGTTGAGTAATGCTTTAAAGCATATTAATTAAAATGTGGTGACTAACATATTACAAACCATCACTTATTTTCCTAATCCTAGCAGACCCTTAAGCCTCATCTCCAGTAATATTCTGACCTAATAGCTGTTCAGCAACAAAAATCCCATTTACCTCAGGGCATTCACAATTTCATTAGCCTTTCTAGGAAAAGGCAGAGAGCACGTGTAACTGCATGGTCTTCCTGCCACTTCCCCATTTTTCTAATTACTACATCAGCTAGTACTCAGTTAAGCATTATGGATGATCAGGATTTGCTAGATTTTTTAAAGTTTTGCAACAGAATGATACATTTTCCAATACAAAGACTACAAGTCCTCTGCTGTCAAAGATGCTTAGTGTCTTCATCCCTGAGAAATGTGATCTAAAGGTCAGAAGACAAATTTAGAAGAGGGAAAATTAAATCGGACAATATCATACCTGTTTCCCTTAAATAATGACCATGTATCTGCATATTCCAAGTGGTGTTCCTTTGTAATGAATTGCCACATTTTCAATTTGGAGCAAACTTAGCAATAACGTTTTAAAAATAAAGTAGTTTTGTGTTAAAACTTACTGACTTTACAAAGGTCTGCACTAAAAATATTTTTCTCTAATGGCAACGTATATAAAACTATTCACCAAATGCGCTGTACATGTCTTGATTTAGATTATGACTTCCTGAACATATTTCCTTCAGGCTTAAATATAGCAGTCTTAATTTTAAATCTGGCAACATTTAGAGGTTAGGAATTTTCTTTAACAGTGATAGTTGCACTTTCCCGTTCAGCTTTGTTTTAAGAGGTGCATTCTTTGCACTACAGACTCAGTATCCTTGAGTAACCGGAAATCATTAAGAAATATAATTATCACTAGCATGGCTGAAACAGGAGAAGCTTTGAGGTTAGTACAATGCCCTGGCAAAACATGTTTGACTGGATGAAAAAGTTTACAGAGATTAACACCCACAGAGCTGGCCCGCTGGTAGGTTGTTGCAGGTTAATGGAAATGTGTGGCAACAGGCAGCAACATTAGCAGGGTCTTTATCTTTAGGTCTCATAAATATTCCCCTTAACCCCTGCAAACATCCATGTTTCAGGCTTTTCTAGAAAGAATTAAGACAGCTAGCTCCATGATTATTGTCAGGATTAGGCATGCTCAGTTCAGGGCTTTCCCCCTTCTCTTCAGATTTGCACAGCTTTTTGTGCATTTATTTTGAGCCTGTATCAAATGCTGTGATCAAATGCGGCTCCTTGTCTCTTAACTAAAGGGAGGAAAATTAACAGCAAATTTCTGGGTTATAGAGAACTGGTCTTGGAGCATTTTGTTTGAAATGCAGTGCTTCATTAAATAAAGCTATGAAATGCTGAACTGAAAGTTCACGCCTTTCTGTGCTGAAAAGCCACTTTGGTCATTAAGTTCAATTTAAAAGGAGTATGAGCTTCTTGTAATCATATACAAGTTTATTGCTCTTTCCAGATCTTTGTCAGTTTCTTTGTATATTAAACCACAGAGACTTTATTCTTTAGTAGATTGAAAATGGAGCTGGGAAGGGGTTAAGGATCTTCGTTGACTGCAATTTCTCAATCAGCCTCAGGAAGCCTCAGGTCAACTTTGCTCATAAAACTCTGCACAAATATTTCTTTTTCTATCAGAGGAATTCTAATTCCACACACAGACCAGTGCCACTCAGATTATTACACATTATTAAAAATTAATTTTAAAAAATGGTTTGGTCGCTGTAATCTCCTGTAGAACTGTGAGAACCCAAGCTTTGGAAAAAAAATCACTTCCATAATAGTAAAATAAATACTAAATATATTTCTTTTGACTGCTGTTGATAGTATTTCTGTTATCCCTCAGTTTTGAAACCTTTGCTCTTTTTTTCACCTTTCACAGTTCAATTGAACATTTAACCTCTAGCTACAAGACTTCCTTATTTAAAAAAAAAAAAAAAAATCATATGGAACTTAACAGGGATAAAAACCTGCTATAGTGATTAATAAGTTTCCATAGAAATTACTCTAAACTCTAAATTCTATTAAATTATTAATAGAAACTTCAATATAAAATCAGAAAAATCACTCCCTCCTGTGGTAAAACATGAAAGAGGTGGGCACAAGAGAAAAATACTTTTGTTGCAAGAAGGCTGTTACATTTTGTGGCTATGGAGTTGCTTGTCTCCCACAGAACAGACATGTAACCACGGCTATCTGGACAAATTTTACAGCTTCCAGGGAAAACACCTTATGTCCTGCTGCTCTGAAGCACCAGGTCTCTATACAACAAAAAGAAACTGGTTTTACCCCTGCACTCAGGGGCTAGTTTTCATTCTCCTGTCCTCAGGATGAAGGTGACTGTCTAAAAAATGCCATATGCCAAGCCATGTTCTAGTATAATAGACAGCAAGATGGCTTGTTACCTGCTTGTATCCTGCAAATTCTTGTGTGCAGCAGGAAGAGGTTTTGAGATGGTCGATTTAGGGGTAGGGAAAGAGATAATGCAGGAGCTAGGATACTTGCAGAGAGGGGAAAGCAGTAGAAAGGGCACACTGCAGTATGACGTAGACCCATAATCATACTCCAGGCAGGAGTGGTCATAAGCAGGTTATCCTCACAGGAGAGAGTGTAAGGGAGTTTGCGCTACCCAAGAAACTAGTGCTAGCTGCCAAACTAGAGATAAAGAGAGATGTGGGTGAGAGCAGGAGATTTCTTCTTCAAATATTTTTTTTGCCATTGTCCTGTCCTCTGACTCTACTTGAACCATGTCTATTTTCAGAGTTACCTTTGTGTTTTAATAAAACCTAGCCCTTTGGGGTATTTGTGTTCCTACATTATAGCAGAGATGGGACTGTTGTGTTTCATGACTCTGGTAAAATTGGGATCTCAAATACACTGATATAGACATGAGATTCTAAGTATACCTACTGCATATCCAGCCTGGCAACTACCAATGTGTGTATATAAAAAATGCTGATCCCAAGCGGAGGATTATTTAAGAGAGACATTATTTTCATTGAACTGTGCCACTTGTTTGTTTTCTGACAATAAAAATGTTTATAATTCTCCTCGTATTACACAAAAATCAGGGCAGGAGGAAACACAGTTGAAATTTAGTGTACCAACAAGCAGTCCTCTGCCCTCTGAAAGTCTGTTTACTTGTTTATTTGTACACATTAATAAGCTTATTAAATATAAATATGACCAATGGTCTTTATTAGTGGTGCCAGACAGTTCTCTCAATAAACGTAACAGTTACTCAAAACTTTATGCAATGTCAACTTTCTGAACAAAAATTTCTTGTGCTACTTTATCTGACATAGGGATAAAAAAACAAGTAGAGTTTGTTTATGCTGAGAGCAATTTCTTAGAGCAATGCATGATAACAGTGGTCTTAGCCTTACAGAAAGTTTTTCCTACAGTGGAATACAATAAAAACATTGAGGTGGCTTTATATTTCTTCATAGTAAATTCTGATCATTGTGCTTATTTGTGCATTAGAGCAACATGCATGTGAGACCAAGTCAACAGAAAGAATAAGATGGAGCAGAGCCACCGGCTCTGCAAAAGGAAGGGACATATGGTTTCTGGAAGATGTCTGCTACTCTATCAGAGAGGATCAACGCAAGTGTAAGCAAATGATACATCATTCAAAATTGCACAAATGGGACCACCTGTTGACCACCTGTTTAGGTGGTCATTAACATCATTTGATACTTTTCAAAAAGGTAGATATTTGAAAGATGCTGGCAGATAACCCAAATTCCAAAGTATCTCATGGAGTTTCTGCCTTAGTAACCACCTGGAGACTGTGACAGTGAGATTTTCACGTCAGGGTGTATACCTACCTATCTGTTAGACTTTTCAATGTTTATGCAAAGTACTATGAAATTAGTACTGCAAAGATTCAGAAAGCAAAAGAAATGAGCAGGTATACTGTATGCAATATCAGGTATGCTGATGACTCAGCAATTGATTGTACATTTTCAGATGCAGCACACAGAACACTGTAGTTTTAAGTCAGGTGAGGAAATGAGATCATCCCAGAATGGAGCACATCTAAAAGGCAAGAAGGCTGTGGCATTTGACAGAAATGGAATAATGCCCTGAATTAGTGATCATATTGCAGAAGTAGCAGATGAATTAAAATTGAGTGTGTTCAAGAAAAGGGATATTATAAAAGAAATTGCAATAAAATTAGAAATTAGTCACTCCCCCAAACACCCATTCAAAAAACGCTTGGAAAAGGATGGAGCCCAAGAATGTAAAAAAGTTTGGTTAAAAATTTAGTTCTTCCACAGCCTGTTCTTCTGGGAGTAAAAGTCGTGAAAAATAGATGCTGCTCACAAACAAACCATGGGAGGCTTTTAAAAGTGGTGCTGATGAAGACTACATATTTCCTGTATCAAAAAGAAGACAATTTCCATCTTATCAAGGTAAGACTACAGCACAAACACACGTACTTTGATCATATCAGGCATAGGGATGGAAAAGACCTTGAAATAATTAGTGCATATGAAAGGGATCGTAAGAGACCATCCTTGCAGAGGATAACTTGGTGAGAAGATGGTGTGTGACAGATGACTAGGAGTGAGTTACTTATAACTCAAACAAGAAATGGACTGAAGTGACTCCCAAATATTGCAGTAAGGTGTTAGCAATATTTTACACAGATTTTATCTTACTTAAGGGAAGATGAATGTCTCTCGTATCTCATTTAGTTCAGTTCTGGTGTTATTCTGAATTCCGTACTGACTACAAGTCTTGTTGCACAAAGAACCTTTGCAGGCTAGTGGGAATAAAGGTCAATTCTTTCTATATACATAAAAATAAGCTGGAAAAATTGTATGTAAGTTTCTTTGATCTGATATTCTCATGTATTTTGAACTCTCTAGACATAAAAGTTGATCACTGGCCCAGATGAGAGGACAAACATTCAAACAGGCATGAAAGGGACAATATTCCTAACCAACAATTTGAAGTATCAGATAAAAATACATATTGTCTCAATGCTGTTATTCACTGGATCAATTTTTTGAGGACACTTCATCAAACTAGATCACTTGGTTTTAGGATTTAACTTTTATTCTTACTAGTATCATCAGCTACAGAAAGAGGAGACATCATGACAGCATTTCTTCCTTCCTGTCCTCTGTAAGTCAAAGGGTCAGGCAAATGAGGTAAAATACTTACGATGAACACATAGCAAGCACAAAGGATAAGAAACAAGGGCCTGGAGAGAAAATGTGGTTAAAAGGGCATATTTGCTATATTGAATTTAGTACCAGTAGAAAGAGGTGGTCCTTGCTGAGGAATGTTTTTTACAATCTAGATTTACTTATGTTAAAGGGCTGAGCAGTTAAAGCCTGGACAAGAATCCCTTTTGAAGGGAGTACAAAGAGAGCCCTTTCTTTGTCTTGTTACAGCAGAATAAATTTGTGTTGTACTTTGCATAAGAATTATATTAGAACCAAGTACTGCTGCTTTCTCTACTTTGAGAACTTCCCAACATATTTGCTTTCTGTTCCTAGGACCCCTCATTGAAGAGCGCTTCTGTTCCTAGAAACTCCTCAATGTTTGTTGCCTTATTTTTCCCCCCATCACATTCCCTTTTAATTGAAAATTCACTCATCCTCTTTACAGAAAGACAGCCTTACAGAGAAATTTTTGAAGGTATTGGCAGGCAAGAACTTAGTGCTGTTTTCACTAATATTTTCTAAAATTGATCAAACTAAATATGCAATTTGTGGTTATAATTTGCCAGAGATGACTAAGTACTAAAATAAGAACTGAAGATCCAAACAAACAAAATCTTTTAGCCTCATTTTTTTTTTTCAGAGGAAATTATATGAACATAGTTTGTGTGAAATAGTAAAAGAACTGTGTTCAGGAAGCACAAATTCGTAGCTGCTGTGATACTTATCACTGTTGGATGTATTTGTGAATGTAAAGGTACCTGATACTTGTTTCAAAAGTAGTAACCTAACCATTATATTTATGCACAAAAGTATACATGAGGAGTAATAAAATACATTTGAAAAAGTATTGAATATACATTTTACACAGCTAGCAATGCATTTTTAATATTTTTTCTTTGTTTTATTTTTCAGTGAGAAGGTGTAACGTTTTAAAATGTGAAACTACAGAGCTATATTTAATGCTCAAAGTCAACTATGCTTCCATTGAAGGATAAGGCCGTCATGCATGGGGTCCTTTCCAATACTCATTTCTCAAGCTCTATGGATCAGGTGGAGAAAAGTTTATCACCCATACCTGGGTTCGTTACTGTATAGCAAAGAACAAAGTCATTTGGCTTATATTAGCAGCATTTTCACACTGAAGTTACACAGCTATTTTTCCAACCAAACATTTTGTTACTAGCATTACTGGAATGCCTACAGGTATCTGGATGTCTTGGGTCCCACTTTTCTATTTATCTGCTGAGTGAGAAGAAAAACATTTGAAGTGTTTCAGAGCCATATCTGTGTGTCTCCTTGAAAGATTAAAACCTGGAAGTCATGGCTTGTCTGGGTTTCCCAGGAATTCTGGGCCCATCTGTCTACCCCAGATCTGAACTAGTCCACACAACAAGGATGTCTCAAGACAGTATACCTCATAAGATCTGTGGCCTATCAAAATATCCAAAGGAAATTCAGGACAAACAAGTGTGACAGTAATGCTTTTCACTGTATTTCTAATGCTATAGGTCTTAACTTGTGATCAGGAAACAGTAAAACTTATTACAATTTGCTATCTGCTCTTAAGAACAGTATGACTGGAGTAAATTAACTGGGAAGTGGCAAGTGATATGAGCAACTAGGAACTTCTAAATCAGAATACTATATCACACAGGTTTTATAAACACATTTGATAGACAAAATTAGTCAAAGGCAGGAAGTTAATGTAAAATGAGATGAGTCCCAATAAACATTTCAGATTTACCTAATGCCTCTTTATAAAATGAATTATTTGATAATCAGTGTTAATACAGTAGATGTGCATCATAAGGAAATCACTGGGTGTGGGACTGTAGGGAAAAAACAATAAAATCAAAAAAAGAAAGCTTTCGTATAAGAACTGTTAGATGAATAAGGAGCCAATGACACAGGAAACTACAGTAAATACACTATAGAGAAGCTATAAGGCAGAAGAATACAATGCAAAATTACTCATGCTCTCTCCCAAAGAACGGTTTGTGGACTCAGGCTATACAGTATTGTTACTAATGCCTTTGATGGAATATGTTAATGAAATCTGCTGAAAACAACTGAGAAGATATACTTGGTACAGAGAAAGACCAAAATACCAGAGAGAAGAAACCTGAAAAGTGGAAGAGTAGAAACTGAAATAAACTAAACAAAACAAAATGCAGAGCAGTCAAGAAAAGCTTTCTTACATTTAGACTTCCTAATTCTGAGGGAGTTCACATGTCAGTAATGCTTTCTGAGGGCGAATGGCACAGATATGATTTGATATATACATTAAAAATTCTTACCATTAGACTTAGGATCTTCTAGTAAAAATTCTGTTTCCTTTTATTCCAGCATCTCATAAATACTCTTGAAGATCTGAAAATTTTTCCGTGTTGGAGTTGAGAAGTGTAATTTTTTCATCCTAAGTCAGGCATCTAGAATGGTACCATGCCACTGCTTTGGTTTGCTAACCTATTTTCCTGTGCAGCCTTTCCCACTGATGCTGCTTGTTGACTCCCACACTGTGCATCATAGATCTCCTTCTATGATATCCTTCTAGATTTCCTGCAAATTTTGGTAATTTAGGAGAAAAAAAGATTAATTCAACCTGATGTGTGGAAAAAAGATATTCTGGAATTATCAGGGATGTTAAGATTTGTTTTACAATTAGAGGATAAAAGAGTCTGGTGTGCTTAGCATCAGTACTAAAATATAAGAAGAAACAAAACTGCTCTTTATAAACACTTTGTAGAAACAAACAACAGAATGGTAGGAAAATAGAAGGACAAACTTGGATGAATTAAAAATAGATGTAATGAGACATCGAAGCTAGGAAATATGTCTATAGGTATTAGAAGAATGAAGTTTTAGAGCAGTCTTACTATCAGAACGAAAGAAGGAAAGATGGTAAACTGATTTTAAGTTGGATGTAGGTAAATTTAAAATGATAGAATAATTAAAATGTTAGTACCACATGCTTTAGACTACTGATATGGTCTTAGGAGTGCTAGTGAACTGCATGTTGCGGAACAAATATGCTACAAGATTCTAACCTTTCATATCTGATCCTGCAGAAAGACAAAGTAAGCATAAAAATGAAAATATTTACTCATATAGGAAGTAATTTTTCTTTCACATGTTTTCTGCCCCCTACCAATATTGCATCTGCAAAATCTTAGGACAATAAATTTATTGTATATTCTAAATGAACTGTGTAATCTTATTTGTAACCATTCATTGAGTGTTGAGAAATCAGAGGAATGTTCATCTTACCTTTCTGCTAGTTTTTCATCCATAATCAGTTCTGGGATGTTCTGAAACAAAGTTTGCTTTATGCACAGATTCCTTTCATTGTGAGTATGTTTATTTAGTTTTCCTACGGTCTTTTTAATCTCAGACCCCTCCTTTCAATATATTGTCCCTGTTTCTTTTCTTTTCTCTTACTATTTGTATGGATGAAGTATCTCCTGCTGTTTGTTTTAATTTCCTAATTCAAGTCTAATGCAATTCAGTTGCAGACCTTAGACCCGAAGTCTAAAAGCCAGTGTGACTTTCAGTAACTCTCATTTGCTCCCTTTCCATATCCAAATTACATCCAGGCTTTTATGGAAGACCTTATGTAGATTTCGCACCTATTTTGTAACTCCTTTCCAATGTGATTCTCTCCAAAACCTAATGACATACTCAAACAGACTTCCTAATATCAGTGATGATGCTGATTATGTGACAGTATGTTCAGAAGTGAAATTTGCATGGAGAAATATATAACAAATACATAAGATTCCTCCGGTTTCTGCACTGTTATCACAACAGTTTTTGCGAAATGAATCTTATTTCTTCTGAAATCTAGGTGGTGCTTCCTCAACTCTTGGTGTATGACAACCTTTGCCTAATTGTAAGTTAAATGTAAAACATTACCTTTTGAATTACAGGAAAAAATAGAAAAGCTAGTGTCATATTGAGTTTTAAAGATGGAAACAAAACAAAGCAAATATATTTGTTGGAATTGTGCGTTTCAGGATTATGTTGTAAAGCTTGAAAATACTAAAACATTGCAATGCTTAAAAAGAAGTAGAGATACTTTTATTTGCAATCGTTGTTTCTCATTATGGTGTAGGAAATTCAGGGTAATGACACTGAAATCAATGGAATTTCTCCAGATTTATGGAAAGAACCCAGAAAAAAAATTGTGCCCCTGAAACATAGGAGCATGTGAGAGATAAGTTTGCAGCACAGCTATAGGATTCTTGCTGAAGCTGGGGAAAGTCAACCGTTTTTCTCGTAATCCTCAAAATATTTAGAAACCTAAGGTAAGCCAGCTTGTGTATACTCTCTATATTGCAATTACATGTTGCATACCTTTGTACCTATCCATTGTTATATATAGAATGTACACTTTCTTACTGAATGTCTGGTCTCCAGTATTAGTTAAATAACTACCTATAAAAATAATAATATCAGTAAATACAAAAATGCCATTGGTGGGTTAACTTGTCTCCTTTTTCTTTTTTTTTTTTTTTCCCAAATGGTAAGTATCAAAGAAAAAGAACATAAATTTTCACAATTTTCACTCTAATACTACTGAATCTATTTCAAAGTATGTTCTATGGCCTCAAATAATTAAAAGAGTGCAGAGCAAATAATGTCATGCTTTTTTAAAGTATAATTTCTCATTCATCACTTTTCATATAAGACCTACATTATGAATGGAAATAACACAGAATAACCATTTAAAATTTTATTCTCTATAAGAAGGCAGAAATTGAGGCAGGAAAAGGACAGGATTAAAGTGGAAATAAACGTAAAAATAAAATCTTTCCTTTTGAAGATTACTTGTTTAAGGCAAAAAACCTTCATATATTCAGTTAAACAGGTCTTTGTACCCAGGGAGCCTTTCTTTCACTCAAAGAATGCTTGTTAGTAACAATTTCTTGTTGGTAAAAGTTAAATGTTTTTTCTTTTTGATCTTAAAAGTTTAATTCTTCTATATTAATCCTACTCTTAATCAGAGAGATTTACCAAGACTTAAGAAGGACACATGTATGCACACAGCAGGGAACAGACAAGAAAGGGAAAAAAAAAATGACAACTCCTATTTATGGTTAAGCATTGGAAAGATATAATTAATTCAGAACTCATATTATTCAGGATTCAAGCAATGGTAGCTTTCTTTTCCTATCAGTGCAGATTTTAGTCCTGGACTCTTGGAAGGTAATTTGTTTTTTTTTTTTTACAGAAATTCTGGAGCCTTAACTTCTCCACTTCAAAGGCCTCCCACACCAATTAGAGCTAGCTGCATATCATTCTGGTGCCTCATGAAGGAAGCTCTTTGTTTCTTCGGTATGGTGGGTGCTGCAAGCCAGCAAAACTACGGACCTGTGCAGTTTTACATTAAGAAAGATAAGAAATACGAGGGACAAAGAAAACAAGTGGGTGCATTTGAGCAAATGCCACATTACAGCCCTCTGTCAGGAAATGAATCTTTATATCTGACAATGTTTCCATCACGTGGTCATTTGTGGATCTGAGTTACATTAAGAGCATTGAAAAAGAACCTCTTTTTAATGTACCTTTTGGGAAATTGGTTGGCTGCATAAAAGAATGCTTTATTTCATGGATCAGTGGTTGATGGTAACATAACTAAGTATACCTAGCTCAATGGCCCAGGCTATAGGTAACTTCAGCTGGCAGTGGCCAGTCTCAGAAGACAGGATGCAAACATAAAAATGTCATTAATGATACTTTCTGCAGATTCTTTTCTAGTTTCTAATGATTTGTGGTTTAGAGTTTCTTGAGAAAGATATCTTGAGAGAGTTCTCTCCTGTAAGATTTTATCAATTGTCTCTTGAAATCACAGGAACTTCTAAAATCTGTATCATCCTGAGTCAACGAGCAACACCAGTCTTTGTGTGGAAAAGTATCTCCATTTGTTTTCAATTTGCTAGTCACATTTGATGTCCAATAGATGTTGTATTGAAAGAAACAGTGAACAGATATTCCGTTTTCGTCTCCTGTGAGACACATATGGATTTTATAGACCTCTATTATTCCCTCATTGCACCTCAGCATCTCTTTTCCAGACTGACCAGTCCTTTCTTTTATTTTTTTCTTTAAAAGGAAACTATTTCTCAATTTTAATAACCCACATTGAATTTCCTGGTGTCTGGCTTTGAATATATTTTTGAGAGGGTGACAGACCAATATTTAATATGTAGGACAGAATTTACAAACTAGCATAATTGTATTTGAATTTTGTTGTTGTTTGTTTGAGTTTTTTTTTGTTAATCTTTGCTCTTCCACTGAAATATGACAAGTATAACCTGCTTTAGCATAGAGACCAACAAAATTTTAATTTTAATTTTATTTTTCCTACAATTTAATTAACAAGTGGAATAGTCCTTCATTTGTTTTCCTCGGCTATGTAATGTATTTGTTAGCATAGATTAAATTTATTCTACTGTACATCGCTTTGAAGACAGAAGAGGAGGTTCTAAAACATTAAAAATACTCTCATCAGACTGTAGACAGTTGCATAACACAGCGTTGTGGTTGCAGATTTCAAATCAGGGACTCCCGAAGTAGTTAATGTAGGACAAGAAAGTCTTTGTCTTTATATACTCATCCTGTTTTAATATATGCTGTCTCTACTGGGAGCAGTCACATGTGGTGACATCTCTCTGAATGTTTGTAGTAGCTTTTCTTAACCAGAATAACACTGGAATAAACTGTTATCTTTTAATTTCTATAGCGATATCTACCTCAGGACTGTCAGTGGCAGCTGAAGGGTTAATTTCCATTGGATACAGAAAAAGCAAACAGTCTGGATGCTGTTTTGTAAAACGAATTTTCAATGTGTAGCCCACAAACTATCATTGATTGCTGTAAATAAATAAAACCACTCCTGACTTTTATTGTTGTAGGGAGTAATTATAATTCACAGGGCCAGACCCTTTGTGACACAAAATGCTTCATTTGTGGTTTGCATGAGCAGATACATTAACTTCTGTAAGCTCTTTTCATTAGAACGCTATTACTCATTGAGGACTGATCAATATATCATCTATACAACATCTTGAATGTGGATGTCTGGACCCATTGTGGGCTTGCTGATAATGACTTCTTTATTCAAGCCAGCTTGTAGGAACAAGGAGATAAAGAAAAGGGAAGAGAATTATAGCATATGCTCATGAAAGTATTCTAAAGGTTATAAACAGAAAGCAGGAGTAAAGCTACAGAGTAGGGAAAGCAATCATAGAGAAAAAAGAGTGGAAAGTAACTGAAAGTTGAAAAGGAAAAAAGGTTAGAGTTTCACCGTATTTCTTTTTCTGACATTATGCAAAGCAACCTAAGTTTTAATAAACCTTCTTTGAAACTAGTCCTCCCCTTTGGGATTATATTGCCCTTTAGGTTTTCATATCTTAGTGCTCTACTCAGCTTGTGAGGCGTTTAAGTACTCCCAATGAAAGCAAAGCACCTTTTTCCTTCCCCCTTGCAATCTTTTATTTATCTTTCATTCCCTTCCTTTCTAACCTCCCTCCTTCTACCCCAACTAAACTCTCTGAGGCTGAAGGGTTTTATTTCTTCCATTAAATTTTGATTTCTTACTCTATTCCTTGTTTTCTCTTTCAAGCTTTTCTTATGGTCTTTATCAAATTTTATATCATTTTATTAGAACTTTAACACATAATTTGATAGATTACAGCTTGATTCAGTCTCAATGAACTCTCCATGTCTTGGGTACATTTTTGGAAATGCAATAAAATGCAGCAAAACACTATTAATTTATTCTAGCTTTTTCTTTAGTGTTGTTCTTTGGCTTCTGTTTTGCTTGTGACAAAAGACATGAAGGATTATAGTCTTCTGTAGATTGGAGTGGAGATGTCATGCAATCGAAGGAAATATCAAAAGGGTTAGAATTGTTTTCAAGGATTAGAAAAGAAAATTTATGAAAGAATGAGAGAAAAAGAGAGCCATTGCAAGCTTCAGCCTTGAGGTGATGAGAAAAGAAATACCTTTTTTTTTCTCTTGAAAGAAAACAAAACCAGATTTCTCCTAAAGCAGGTGTTTAACAAGTACGTAATTTAAGCAACAAAAAAGAGTGTGAATTAACATCTTCAATGGTGCAGGAAATACTGACATCAACAGATTCAGTAGCTCAGGAGGAGCTTGTGAAGAAGAATCAGAAGTTCAGGTAATAAGGCAGCACACATCCATTTTCTGCAGCTGACTGAAAGTAAACAATTAAAGATCTGTAGTCACATTCCTTAGAAAGACCTCAGAGCAGCAAGTTGACTTTGACAATCCAAAGGTGTTAATCCACTCAGTTCATGGGAATTAGGGACTGAATTTCTCCACAGAAGATCAACATTACAGAGTGTTGCCAGAATGATTGAAATATTGTCCAGTATTGGTTCATACAGTAGCAGAGGTGATAGAAGAACTTGGATTTATTACATAGGAAACAAGTATGGACAATTTCCAATCAGATCAGGCTGGGAAATTTTTTTTTGTAAAAAAAAAATTAAAACATTGCTTCTGTCTTCATCTTAATTATAGTCAGATCCTTCCATCTGAAAACTAAAAGTTTCCACTAGAATGGAAATACTCCATTTGGGATTATGCTCATTTATCAAGCCAAGTGAAATATTATTCTTTGGAAGCAGGTGCCAATAACTATACATCTGTTTCAGCTGCCCCAGTTCTTTATGGAAGTTCTGCCTCATGATGAACTGTAAGGCTGTGGCATGGAAATCACAGGAGAGACTTAATTTGCCCCAGCCCACAAAAGAGGAAGGAGATGAATTTCTCCCACTTCCCTGGAACATGAGAAAATGCAGTTCAATGATCAACTGTGTCTAGATTAAACTTTTCAATTTGAAATCTGTGTTTGTTTTGACCAAATGAAGCAAAGGTAAAAGTTAGATATTTCACAAAATGAAGATTCCAATGTTCAAAAGAAAGGAAACTAAAACTGTCTGTGGAAGGAGAAGCCAAAGTTAGGAAAAGGATTAGCACTCAAGTTCCAACTGTCTAAACAGACCTGGATAAACCACAGACATGCAGTAAGCCACATATTCAGAGGATGGTAGGGGTTGGAAGGGGCATCCAGAGATCATCTAGTCTGACCCCCTGCTAAGCAAGTCCACCTAGGTCAGGTCCCGCAGAAACACATTCAGGTGGGTTTTGAAAACATCCAGAGAAAGAAACTGCACAAACCCTCAGGGCATCCCGTGCCAGTGCTCCCTCACACTCATAAGAAAGTTGTTTTTATTCATCTTCAAGTGGAACTTCCTGTGTTCTAATGTGTGAGTTATCCCTTGTCCTGTAACTGGGCTCTACAGATAAAAAGTGTTGCCCCATCCTCTTGACACTCATCCATTAGGTATTTATAGCATTGATAAGGTCCCCTCTTCTCCGGGCTGAACAGCCTTGGGTCTCTCAGCCTTTCCTCATAAGAGGAACGGGAGAGCCCAGAAGTAGTGACTTTGTCTAGAAAAAGTTCTGCAGCATCTGTCTTGATGTAGGGCTCATGAAGTACTCTTTATAGCCCAGAGATTCCTGCTCAGGATCCATAAACCATGTGTGAAGAGAATTAACACAGTACTAGCATTCAACACAGCACACCTTGTATGTACTATGCACTCTAGTTGTTTTGCCTTGGTGCCACTGTGTCTCTCTGCAGCTTGCTGTTATTCTTGCCTGCCCTGCATCAAAAAATGCAGAACATGAGATTTCACCTCAGCTTATTGGATTGGGATAGTTCATTGTACCTTCTGTAACATGTCAGTCCTCCTAAACGTACAGTATGAAGATGTTTCAGACTGCTTTATCTGTAATGTTCCTTCTAGGCTCCAGGTTGATGTTTCTGTTTCTATAGCTATTCCAGTAATTTTATTCTGCTTGTTTATAGTTAGTTATTTAGCCGAATGAGGTTTATTCAGATGTTAACAAACGAGTTTGTTTTGTACTTTGATTCTGCTTTCTCCTGATTCTGCAAGATGTGTCACACCTCTCAACTCCTTCTTAGCACGCCTAATATTGCTGTTGCAGCCTTTCACTATGCTTATCTGAAGGGCTTCTCCTAAAAAATTTTTCCTGGTGTCATGGCTTGACATGGAGCTGTTTCTGGTAAGGAGGAAGGGGCTGTAAAGATGGCTCCTGTAAGAAGTTGCTCAAAACTCTCCCCAACTCTGAGCCAGACCCACTTCTGGGGCTGAGCCAATTAGGTGCCTTCACAATCACTATTTAAGAAGAAGGCAGAAAAGGAGGGTCCTTTCTCTTCCCTCTTGTTCATCCTACCTTTTTTTCCAGATAATGGTGGTGCGAGGAGTTGGGAGAGAGAGAAGTCACCATGCAGTCTCCAAAGTCAGTGAGGGAAGAGAGGAGGAGGTGTGCTGGAGCACAGACTGTCCTGCATCCTGCGGAGAGGACTGGTGAAGCAGAGTTTTGTTTGCAATTTGTTAAAGACCCAGACCCAGGGCCAGTGATTATGTCCAGAGGAGGCCATGTCCCATGTGAGAGATCCCATATTCACAGAAGCCGTAGCTGCTGGGAAGAACCCACACCAGAGAAGTTCATTCAGGACTGTGTCGTGTGGGAGGGACCCCATACTGGAGTGGGGAAAGAATGCAACGAATTGTCATCCTTTGAGAAGACAGAAGCAGCAGAGCCTATCTGTGAGAGATTGATCACATCCTCCATTCCCTGCCCCACTCAGCTGTTGAGGTGGGAAGAAGTAGAGATATCGGGAGCAGTGAGCTGGGCCCAGGAAGGAAGGAGGGATGGGGGAGGGAGATTTTAAAGTGCTAGTTGTAATTTTCTCAGTCATTCTGCTCTCTTTTTGCTTTTTGTTCTGTTCTGTTTCTCGTAGGCAGCAGAATAAACTTTCCTACTTTTGTCTCTAAGTGGAGTAGTCAAGTCTGTTTTGCTCAGAGTGGTAATTGGCATTGAGCCCTCCCTGCCCTTGTCTCGATCCACAGCATTCTTGCTTATATTTTTTCCTCCCATCTCACTGGGACCTTTACCATCCTTATGAACGTGAGGGTGGATGGCGGGCAGTAAGCAAGAGACTATCATGGTGCTTCATTGCTGACTGGGCAAAACCATGACACCTAGCTGGGCTGCTCCATCAGTATTATGTAAAGTAGTCCTGGGCTTGAGTGGGAGAATCAGTTAGAGGTGTTTCATTGATCCCCCAAGTTTTTTGACTCCTTAATGTGTAACAGGACATGCTTTAAATGTCTCTTCTCATCAGCCCTAGAGGTAGCGGCCTCATGAGTACCAAGTACCTTGCAATTTGCTCAATCTCAACACTATTTTCCTACAACCCCCAGTGAGAAGTTAAACAGTTAAAATCCCTGCCCTCTGGCATTCCTTCTCTGGTAAGCATGCTTTGGTAAGTGTATTTCTTACCACCATACAGCTTTGCTTAACTTAGTAGGTCCTGAATACACTCCTTAATGAGAGCCGCAGTTAGCTTCTTTGTGTATCCTGTGCTCCACCTGGCAGAAAGGAAAACTTTGTACTATCTCTTTTCTTCCCTTCTGGTTATTTCAGTGCCTTCTTGCTCCTTATTCCTTATCACAATATGACCAACATACTTCTTTTCACAGCACTTACCCTTTGGAACAGGTTAAACTTCTCTGCCTCATGAGACATACTCTTACCTTTCTTTAAACAACATCTTTAAGCTCTTTTTAATTGCCTGCTAAGTGCAATGCTGGATCAGCTTTGTATAGAGTTCTTCCAAGTGATTTAGCAGGACGTTTTGGTTAAAGATACTATATAAAAAAAAATGCATTGCAGTGTACTGATGTTGTGGGGTAAGCTTAGCTAGCAATGAAGATCCATGCAACCATTTGCTCACTGCCCCCTCCTACATCTCCACCTTCCTTAGGAT
>WBNH01003096.1:2437-13612 GCA_013401255.1 Urocolius indicus | reverse complement strand
CCCTGGGCCACCGATGTGAGCCCTGGGCCAGTGACGTGAGCCCTGGGCCAGTGACACGAGCCCTGGGCCAGTGACGTGAGCCCTGGGCCAGTGATGTGAGCACAAGGACAACGACATGAGCACAAGGACAGTGACGTGAGCCCTGGGCCAGTGACGTGAGCCCTGGGCCAGTGATGTGAGCCCTGGGCCAGTGATGTGAGCACAAGGACAATGACACAAGGACAGTGATGTGAGTCCTGGGCCAGCGACATGAGCCCCAGACCAGCAAACGTGACCCTTCAGTGTCCCCTCAACGAGAGCCTCTGTCACTGCCCATCCTGGTGCCTCTGTGAGCGGCCCAGGGCCAGCACTGCCCAGCCATGTGCCCTCCCTCAGGGCTGACAGAGAAGCTGGCACGAAGGGCAAAGTCCCTCCCCCAGCCCACCCCACTCCCACGTGTGAAAACCGAGCTGCAGTGGGTCCTACCTCTTCATCTGAGCTGTCTTGTTCGTACTCGTTGTGAGCAGCCGGCCCCTCGTTCTCCTGCAAGGGCGAATCATCCTCCAAGGTTTTGCTCTTCCTGGGAGCCCCTTTGGCCTGAAAGACAGACAAAAAAACCAGCTTTAGGGAGATGCCATCAGGTGAATCTTGGTCATTTTTCTGTACCATGGCAACAGAGACCTTGGCTGGGCAACCAAATCTGAAGTTGCCACTAGCCCAGACTGGATGGGCTGGGAGCAGCTTGGGCTGGTGGAAAGTGTCCCTGCCCATGGCAGGGGGGTACAACTGGATGAGATTTGGGGTCTCTTCCAGCCCCAACCAGTCTGATTCTGTGGTGTAAAGGGAAAGGAGTTCATTAAGCAGCACACACTGACATTCACCTGGGATGCAAAGGGGGAGTTATTCCCCTCTCTCCTGAGAGCAGGATGACCAAGAAGCTCCCCAGCAGCCCTTTAGCTCCCACAAGGAGACCTTTCTCACTCACTGGGCTAAAACTCTTCTTCCCTGCAGCACTGGTGCCTCTTACCCCTTGCCCTCCCTTCCTCCCCACATACATGTTCCCAATGTTCTCCTCAATGCTCTCAGGCTGCCATTGGCTTCTTGCCTATGAACGAGGGCACGTTGCTGCTCATGGGGAGCTGCTGCCCCCCAGCACTGCCAGTTCCCTCTCCTGGAGCTGCTCCCCAGCCTGTGCTGCTGCTGCTGGGCTGGTTCCTCCCCAGGGCAGGACTGTCCCTGTCCCTCAGCAGGTTGCTCTGTGCCCAGCTCTCAGCCTGCACAACTCTCCCTGCCTGGCAGCTCAGCCTCTGCTGCACCAGCCAGTGCTCCCAGTTTGGTGCCAGCAGGGAGCTCCCTGAAGGTCCCTCAGTGCCAGCTCAGGGATGAGTGGGGCAGCCCAGCACTGGCCACAGGGCTCCAGATGAGCCTCAGCAGAGGGACAGAACCTCCCTGGCCCTGCTGCCCACACTCTTCCTCGTGCCCCCTGAGCCACAGTTCATTTGCTGCCCCCCAGCACTGCCAGCTCCCTCTCCTGGAGCTGCTCCCCAGCCTGTGCTGCTGCTGCTGGGCTGGTTCCTCCCCAGGGCAGGACTGTCCCTGCCCCTCAGCAGGTTGCTCTGTGCCCAGCTCTCAGCCTGCCCAGCTCTCCCTGCCTGGCAGCTCAGCCTCTGCTGCACCAACCAGTGCTCCCAGTTTGGTGCCAGCAGGAACTGGCCAAGGGTGACTCTGTCCCGTTGGGTGTGTGGCTGTGCCAGCCCAGGGTGCTTCTCCCAGGCCAGACCCTGCCTGTGCCAGCTGGGGGATAAACTCAGTCCCTGAGCCTGTGTTTTTCTCTCTGGCTGTGTGGTCTGAGTGCCTGAGCGTGGCTGGGGGTGAGTGGGAGCACTGGAGTGCCTCTGTGCCACATCCTGGCACGACCTTGGCTCTCCAGGCCAGGGCCAGCCCGGAGCAGCCCGTGCCCAGACGTGTGGCACAGGATCCTCCTCGCTCCCATCGCAGCGAGGTGGGGGGAGAAGACGTGAGGAAAAGCTGCAAACTCCAACTCCAAAGCCACGGCAGCGCCAAAAACCTGCAGAAAGACTTATCTCCCATCTCCCCTCTTTGTTTCTTGTCTCTTTTTTTCCCCTCGCTGTTGCAGTTTTTAATAAAGCCCTTTGTTTGTGCAGTAATCTCATCCTCTTGGAGGCTCAGGATTTTCCAGGCCCCGTCCCATCCCCTCTCCCCACGGCTCGAGGGGCGGGGGGGGGACAGCAGAAGGTGATCACACACTGTGTGGATTTTACTGCTCCCACGAGGGGACGTTTGCAGGAGCTGCTTTTCCGATCATTCCTCCGAATCCTCCCGTAAACTCCATCTGAGCAGGGTTTCCCCCCTTTCTCCCCAGCCCCCGCGGCGGCTGCGGCACACACAGAATCTCTTTTCCAGGGCAGGATCTGGAGAGGTCCCCAGGCAGCGGCTGAGCGGGGCAGAGCGGGGGCAAAGGGCCACGCTCACGGCCTTGGGAGGGAAGGAGCTGCTGCCCCGACCCTGTCCTGGGGGTCAGCTCTGGGATGGAAGCACAACGTGAGGGCTGGGGGAACCTGTGGTAGGGTGAGTTCTGCTTCAGAGCAGGATGAGTCCTGTGTGCTGGGAGCTTCTGCAGCACCTCAGGTGTTTGTGAGAGGGGAAGACAACCTGCTGCACCTCCGAGGTCGTTGATGCTGAGGGGATGGGACGTGTGTGAGGAGGAAAGGCTGCAGCCCTAGGGCTGCTCAGCCTGGAGAAGAGAAGCCTGAGCTCAGGGGGCTCTTCTCAATGCCAAGAACTGTTTCCCTGAGAGGGGTGTCAGCCCCTGTGCCAGGCTGCCCAGGGAGCTGGGGCAGTGCCCAGCCCTGGAGGGATCCCAGAGCCGTGGGGCTGAGCTGCTGAGGGCTGTGGGTCAGTGCTGGCTGTGGCACTGTGAGGGCTCAGGGCTGGGCTCCAGGAGCTCCAAGGGCTTTTCCAACCCCAATGATTCTGTGATTCTATGAAATCTCTACAGGATGCAGAGGCCAGAGGCTGGGGCCAGTGTTTGGTGTGTGGGGGCCAGGGGCAGCCCAAGGGGCAGCGGGCACAGGCTGGCACACAGGCAGTGCCCCTGGCCCAGGAGGAGCAAGTCCTTTGGTGCTGAGGGGAGGGAGCCCTGGCCCAGGCTGCCCAGGGAGGGTGTGGAGGCTCCTGCTCGGGAGGTTTCCAACCCCCCCTGGACACGTTCCTGTGCCCCCTGAGCCAGGGGCTGGGGCTGGAGCAGGGTCTGGGGCTGCAGCAGCTCTGGGGGTCCCTGCTCACTCCCCCATACTGGGATCTGTGACTCCAAACCAGCAGCCAGGCATTAAACCCCATCTATCAGCAGGTTCAAGCCCTCTGAGAGCTTTGCCAGGAAGATGAAGCAGCTGCCAGCTGGGTCCTCCATCAGCCAGGCAGCACCCTGGGATCCCTGACTCCATCCCCCCCAGAACCAGGGATCCCTCTGCACCCTGCAGCCAGCTCAGCAGAGCAGCCTGTGAGCCAGGAGGGCTCTGAAAGGGGTTTAGGATGAGGCAAAGGCAGCAGAGGAACAGCAGCCATGGGCACGGGGAGCTGATCAGAAACACCTCTCTCCATCCTTCAGCTTCCTTTACCCTGATGCACGTGGGACCTGCAGCAGAGTTGGGTCTGGCTGGGACCCCGTGAGAGGGACAGGGACAGGCTGGGCCCCTCAGCTCTGCTGGGCTGGGACAGGGGACCAAAGCCCAAGCTTTAGACCTGGGAATAATGCTGAAGGTTTGGATTCAGTTGGAAGCTCTGGACTTGGGAATAAACCTGAAGCTTTAGACTTGTGAACAATGGATTCAGGGTTAAACCAAAGCTTTGGGGATTCAGGACTAAAGCTGAAGCTTTAGACTCAGGACCAGAGCTGACAGTGCTCCAGCTCCCAGGCAGTCCCTGCAAAACAGCTCATTCCACAAGAGGGCAGCAAGAAACACCAGACACCCCCCAAACTCCCCCAAAACACTGCACCCCCCACCCCCTACACCAAACTCCCTTGCTGACATCCACTGCCAGGGCTCAGGGACCAGGACTTGGCAACCCCTGTGGCACCAGTGGCTAGTGGGGGTGAGAGAGTGGGCAAACTCCAGCAGGGAAATTCAACTGAGGAGTTCAGATGAACTAAAGATGAGTCTGAACCGAAAAGGACTCATCTGAGCCAAAAAAAAAGATTGCAGTAAATGAAAAAGAGTTGATCTAAACTAAAGCACGAGCTGGGGAGGTGAGAAGGAGAGGGAAAGCACTGCCAGGGGCTTGGAGGAGGCTGGTGGGACAACAGGCAAAGCCCATGGACCTGGAGCATGGACCAGTTTTGGTTGTAGAGAAAGGAAACTGGCTCTCAGGGGCACAGATCCCTCAGGGAATCAGAACTGAAGATGCTTTGGATGGCCCAAAGCTCCTCCATGTCCTCCAGTGAGATAAACTCGTGGAATAAATGATGCCACCAGTCCCAGACTGTCCCAGCCCTGCAAAGCCAGGAGGGTCTGAGCTGCTCTCCACAGCTGAGGAGGAACTGTGTGGGAGCTCTCTGAGAACACTGCGGGGGGGCAACAGCGTTTTGTTAAGGGAAGGGGAGCCAAAGGAGTAACTGAGCTTTTAATCCATCTTCCAGTGGCTCTTGGTTTGAGGAGGAAAAGGACAGAATCTCCAGATGGTGGGAGTGTGCAGGGACCCCCAGAGCTGCTCCAGCCCCAGCCCCTGGCTCAGGGGGCACAGGAACGTGTCCAGGGGGGGTTGGAAACCTCCCGAGCAGGAGCCTCCACACCCTCCCTGGGCAGCCTGGGCCAGGGCTCCCTCCCCTCAGCACCAAAGGACTTGCTCCTCCTGGGCCAGGGGCACTGCCTGTGTGCCAGCCTGTGCCCGCTGCCCCTTGGGCTGACAGTGGACGCTGCAGAAAAGGTGTTGCCCCATCCTCTTGACAAACACACTTTAGATACTTGTCAGTGTTGCTGAGCTGTCCCTGAGCTCAGGCTTCTGTTCCCCAGGCTGAGCAGCCCCAGGTCCTGCAGCCTTTCCTCCTCACACACATGTTGCAGCCCCTCAGCACCTTGGCAGCCCTGCACTGGCCTCTCTGCAGCACTCTCCTGTCCCTCCTGAGCTGAGGAGCCTGCACTGGCCTCTCTGCAGCACCCTCCTGTCCCTCCTGAGCTGAGGAGCCCAGCGCTGGCCACAAGACTCCAGATGAAGCTGAGCAGGGCTGAGAGCTCAGAGCAGAGAGGGACTTGTTGAACATGCAGAGGAGTGAAGGCAGGCTGTGCTGAGGACAGGAGAAGGGAGGTAGGAAGCTGTGAGCCAGCGCTGGCGCCTTGGCCCATGCACAAGTGTTAATCCACTCTGAGCAACAAGCTGTTGATCTGAGTTGTGCTGTCCCAGCTCCCCTTTGGTGTCCTGCAGCCAGAAAGGCCACTGCTCCCACCACCTGCCTGTCAGCAGATTGCAAAGCCCCCGCTCTTAGTGCCTCTCCAGCTCGCAGGGCTGTGTAAATATTAGGCTGTCCTTGTCGGATTAGATTTCCCCTTAATGCCTTGCAGGGCTCTGACAAGCTGTGCTTTCTCCTTTGGCAGCCCCAGCACTGCGCTCCCGGCCCCGGGGAGAGGCTGATGGCCTGTGCTTGAAGGTCAGGCTGAAAAGGTTCTTTGCTGCTTCCATCATCCTGGAAACCCCTTCAGTGCTGCTCTGTCACAGCCCCGATGCTGGCACCTGGGGCCTGAAGCCAAGCTGCCCTGTGCCTGAGGTTCAGGGAGGAAATCCCCTCTGCTCTACCCTGCTGAGGCTCATGTGGAGTCCTGTGGTCAGTGCTGGGCTCCCAGCTCAGGAGGGACAGGGGAGTGCTGCAGAGAGGCCAGTGCAGGGACACCAAGATGCTGAGGGGCTGGGATATGTGTGTGGGGAGCAGAGGCTGCAGCCCTGGGGCTGCTCAGCCTGGGGAAGAGAAGCCTGAGCTCAGGGGCCCTGCTCAATGCCAAGAACTGTTTCCCTGAGAGGGGTGTCAGCCCCTGTGCCAGGCTGCCCAGGGAGCTGGGGCAGTGCCCAGCCCTGGAGGGATCCCAGAGCCGTGGGGCTGAGCTGCTGAGGGCTGTGGGTCAGTGCTGGCTGTGGCACTGTGAGGGCTCAGGGCTGGGCTCCAGCAGCTCCAAGGGCTTTTCCAGCCCCAATGATTCTGTGATTCTATGAAATCTCTACAGGATGAGTGACCAGAGGCTGGGGCCAGTGTTTGGTGTGTGGGGGCCAGGGGCAGCCCAAGGGGCAGCGGGCACAGGCTGGCACACAGGCAGTGCCCCTGGCCCAGGAGGAGCAAGTCCTTTGGTGCTGAGGGGAGGGAGCCCTGGCCCAGGCTGCCCAGGGAGGGTGTGAAGGCTCCTGCAAGGGAGGTTTCCAACCTCCCCTGGACACGTTCCTGTGCCCCCTGAGCCAGGGGCAGGGGCTGGAGCAGGGGCTGGGGCTGGGGCAGCTCTGGGGGTCCCTGCACACCCCCACATTGGGGGATTCCATGATTCCAAGACAAGCTTTGTTACTTTCCAACTTCTTAAAAGTGGCTTCTTGGGGAGAGCTGCAGATGGCATGAGGAATGTGAGGAGCAGCACAGCTCTGAAGAGGCACCTCAGCATCCCACCCTCACCTCTGCCTGTATTCAACACCAACACGTGTCATATGTCAGGAGCTGCCAGACACAACCATCAGGGGATAAAAACACAAACCTCTGGCAAAAGCCTTTCAAATACCAAACTGTTCAGAGCCAAAACATCTCCCCTGTGTCCAGGGTTTGTCCCTCGCCACAGCCACTGCCTGCAGGGATGGGCAGGAAGGGACTGAGGCCAGAGCAGGCCACGACATCAGCTCCACAGCGCTGCTTTCCAAACCATCTCCTCTCATCCAGAGGCCGGTGCTGGTTTAGGGAAGCAGAGCCCATGATGAACCAGTTGGCCACAAGCCCTCCTTATACAGTCTGGTATTAGGGGTGTCCTCTGTGCCTGTGGGGCAGAACTCCCAGCCCTTCCCAAAGCCCCATCCAGACCTCTCTGGGAGATCCAGGACACTGAGCCCACAGCAAAGCACTGGAAATACGCTCAAGAGAGGGTGCTGTTGTCTGTTCTCTCTGCAGGACACCTCAGAGTCACCACAAAACATCTGCAGCCCCCCTTTCCCCTTCTCCAGCCACATGTCAGCTGCCTGATGCTCTCCATGACTCTCTGGCAGAGCAGGGACACTGCTCTGGGTTCCCAAGCCCTGCATCATTCAGCTGATGCACACGGCTATCCTGAGCCTACCCCAGAAGCCTCTGGAAGGAGCAGCAGCTTTGGGAATCCTCCCCAGCTCTGATTAACTGGCTGGGTGGCTAAAAATACTGAAAGCAAGAGGCCCAGGGCATGCACAAACGCCTCACAAAGTGATCCAGAGCCACACTCAAGTGATATCCACAGTGACAGGCCATCCCCAGAGGCTCCTGCAGCACCAGCTCAGGGTCTCACACCACTGCCAGGGCAGGAGAAGTGCTGGGACTTGATGATCAGAGTCACAGAGTCTCAAGGGCTGGAAGGGAGCTGGGAAGCTCATCCAGTGCAACCCCCCCTGCCAGAGCAGCAGCACCTAGAGCAGGGCACACAGGGACTCATCCAGCTGGGGTTTGGGATGTCTGCAGAGAAGGAGCCTCCACAGCCCATCTGGGCAGCCCCTGCCAGGGCTCCCTCACCTCAACAGGGAAGAAATTCCTCCTTGTGTTGCTTTGGAACCTCTTGTGTTGCAGCTTGTGCCCGTTGCCCCTTGTCCTGTCACTGGCCATCCCTGAGCACAGCCTGGCTGCAGCCTCCTCACACCCAGCCTTGATGGGTTTGTAAACATTGAAGAGGTCACTCCTTCTGTGAGGTTGAGGCAAACTGGCATCAGCTGCGAGGCCTAAGGCAGGTTCAAAGCACATTTCCACGAGGCAGAATGAGATCTAAAGTTGTGGGACAGGGACACCAGGACAAACACACAGACTAGAATGAGCACACTCAACAACACACACAAGAGGACTGCGAAAAGCACGCTGAGTGAGGTCTGTAGGAGGGGGCAAAACCTGATCAAACCATCGAATGGGTCAGCTTGGAAAAGCTCTTTAAACCTCTGAGTCCAACCCTGACCCCTCACAGTGCCACAGCCACCACTGACCCACAGCCACCCCTGACCCACAGCCACCTCTGCCCCACAGCCCTCAGCAGCTCAGCCCCACGGCTCTGGGATCCCTCCAGGGCTGGGCACTGCCCCAGCTCCCTGGGCAGCCTGGCACAGGGGCTGACACCCCTCTCAGGGAAACAGTTCTGCCTCAGCTCCAGCCTCAACCTCCCCAGGGGCAGCCTCAGCCCCTTTCCTCTTGTCCTGACACTTGGGTAGCACAGACCAACCCCCTCCTCACTAGACCCTCCTGTGAGGGAGCTGCAGAGACAGCTCCTGTCTGCCCTCAGGCTTTTCTCTTCTCCAGGCTGAACACCTCCACACCCTCAGCTGCTCCTCACAGCTCCTCACAGAAGGGAAATGACCTGGGCAGGAGCAGAGACAGCTCTCACTCACTTGACCTGGCTCAAGGAAGCTCCTCTGAGACAGCAGAAGCAGAGGGAGAGGATGAGGCTGGAGATGGGAACGTCCCCATTCCAGCAGCCCTCAGAGCAGCTGCTGACCCCACTGTGCCTTGGCCTGCTGTGAAAATGCAGCTTCAGAGGAGCTGCCAGGGAGGGTCTGTGCTCTGTGCTTGCACTTTACCACCTGACTGCAAGGAGTTGGAAGACACAGGGGCTGTGAGCACCACGCTGAAGCCCAACAGCTCTGCACTGTGGCCAACAGCTGCTTCTGGTCCCTCCCCACCTGCATCCCCAACAGCACCACGCTGTACTGGAAATGAACCTTGCATCACTTGAAACTGATTTTAAGCTTAGAGCTGAAATAAAAGCCAACTAAACTGCTGAGAACAAGCTAAATAAAGGCAGAAGAGACTGGCCTCCAGACATCCTGCTGTGTGGAGATACCTGCTCAGAGGCAGGCAACAAACCATCTGTCAGCAGCACCCAGTTATGCCAAAGCCACCTCAGCAGCTACCAAACACAAAACACATCCAGGCTGCAGGGAAAGGGCCTGGGGGGGTTGGTGCCAGGGGCTGAACAGCAGCCAGCAGCGTGCCCAGGGGGGTGAGAAGGCCAGTGGCAGCCTGGCTGGGCTCAGCAGTGGGATGGCAGCAGCCCCAGGGCANAGTCAGGTTGGTGATGGCACCTGCCTGGGTGGGAGTGTTGGTGTGTGTGAGGGGCTGCTGAGGGCCCTGGGCTGGAGCCATGGGCTGGGGGCAAGGGGCTGAGGCTGCCCAAGGGCACCCCAAGGCCAGGCAGCTCCAGGCTGGGGCAGAGGGGCTGGAAACTGCTGCAGGGAAAGGGCCTGGGGGGGTTGGTGCCAGTGGCTGAACAGCAGCCAGCAGCGTGCCCAGGGGGGTGAGAAGGGCAGTGGCAGCCTGGCTGGGCTCAGCAGTGGGGTGGCAGCAGCCCCAGGGCAGGGATTGTGCCCCTGTGCTGGGCCCTGGGGAGGCTGCAGCTCCAGACCCTGACAAGCAGCCAAAGCCAGGGACTAATATCAGGGTCACTCTGTGCCTGTGCTGCTTTTTATGGCCTTTTCCTTCTCTTTTTCACCTTCCTGTGTGTAAGAACCTGACAATTCTCTGACAGAAGAAAAAGGTGTTTGGGGGCAGCTGAGGATGTGTAGGGTTTGCCCATGGCTGTGTCTCATGGGCTGACCTTCCACCGCCCCAGGGCAGAGGAGACCCTGGGGTGGCAGCTTACACCTCACATGAACAGCAGCTCTGACATTTCACAAGCCTCTGGATGCATTCAGACACCCCCAGTCGACCCTTCTGGCCTAGAAACATCACAAAATGTAATCCCCAGTAGGTTTTGCCACCACAACCTGCTCACCTATATAAGGGAACCTGCCTTTCAGCAGGGCTGTCATGAGGAACACCCAGGAAACTGAGCACATTTGCCAGCTGCTGAGCGAGGGACAGCAATTAAAGGCTTTAAAAAGGCTGCACTTAAGAATCATTTTAGGATTCACAGAATTATTTTAGCTTGGAAAAGCCCTTTGAGCTGTTGCAGCCCAGCCCTGACCCCACACAGCCACAGCCAGCACTGCCCCACAGCCCTCAGCAGCTCAGCCCCACGGCTCTGGGATCCCTCCAGGGCTGGGCACTGCCCCAGCTCCCTGGGCAGCCTGGCACAGGGGCTGACACCCCTCTCAGGGAAACAGTTCTGCCTCAGCTCCAATCTCAGCTTCCTCTGTGACAACCTGAACCCTTTCCTCTTGTCCTGTTGCTTGCAGCTCAGACCAGACCACTTCCCAGCCCAAATCAGGACGCACACACACATCCCCCAGTTCCACACACGCTCAAGTTTCCTTTGCATGGCCCCAGCAGGGCCTGACACTGCTGGCTGCCAGGAAAGGTGGGCACAGACACTCTGCCAAGTCTGAGCCTTCCCCAGGACCCCTGAGGCCTCGTGCAGCTCCCACTCCTCAACCCCAGCCCCGCTGCATCACCTCCCATCAGACTTCTGCTTGGGCCACTAAATAAAATCAGCCAAAACCAGGCACAAGCTCAGCCCTAAAGGAGGTTCCTCCTTACAGAGGGTCACACAGCAGGGTTCAGGGGCACAGCTTTGAGTTCGCTTTTTTTTTCTCTCCAAGATTTCTAAGGGGAAAGGTTGTTGACACCAGGCACAGGGCATCCACGTGGGGCCACCAAACACAGGGCATGAGGCAAAGGAGCCTTCCCCACACCCTTTCTTGCTCCTCTTCCTCCTCGCAGGAGCAGTGGCTGAGTAGGGGAGTAAAACCCGCGCTGGGGCTGACACGTGGAGGTTTAGGGGACCCCCCTCCACATGCCGGGGACAGGGAGGAGCCAACGCTGGAGCGTGTTTGCTCAGCTCTTACATGTGTCCGGGAAGGGGATGGGCTGCCTTCGGGGCCTTCCTCCTCCTCCTCCTCTTCTTCTTTCTCCTCCTCCTCTTCCTCTGCCGACGAGGTGCTGTCGCTGCCAGAGTCCTCCAGCCCGGAGTAGACGCTCTCCTCGCTGTCCGTCAGATCCTCGCTGTCCCCGGCAGGACACGGCTGCAAAAGGGACGGGGGACACATGCAGCGGGG